>NW_025902525.1:0-29105 GCF_018835915.1 Vigna umbellata | reverse complement strand
TCTACTTATTTTAATTCTACATTTTCTTTCATAGACCATTTTGTTTTTTTTTCTTTCATAAAAGAATCACAAAAATATCAATTATAATGTCAAGTCTCAAATTTTCTTGATAATTCAATTTTTCATAATAATAATTATTGTCATGTCAAGTCTCGGACTTGCTTGAGAATTATATTTTTCATAGTAATAATTTTGATTGTCATGTCAAGTCTCGGACTTGTTAGATGATTACAATTTTATAATCATTTTGGAGTATCATGTCAAGTCTCGGATTTGCTTGATAATTAAACAAAAATAGTTTTCTTGTTAATAAGTGCAACCATTTGTATGATTCCTTTGTCCTCTTCATTTTTCTCAATCATATCAATTATGTCAAAAATCATAAAAAATACAAAAACTCTTCAAAAATCACAAAAAATATATTTATCTTTTATTCTTTTCGTATCTAGCATATTGTCCATGTCGTGACACTTTTTACATAATTCATAAATACCAAAAAAATGATAAAATAGAAATTCTCAACCTTTTTCAAATGATGAAGCTAGAACTACGTGATCCTTGGTTCTTCATCAAAAGTGGAAATACGTAGGAACAAAGTCAATCCGTGTCAGGTTCACTTCCCAAAAATCCAAAATAATATTCCAAACAATTTCCTAAATCAATTTCTCAAACATCTTTCCGAACTTATTTTCAAAAGAACTACGTACCCCTGATTTCTCACATGAGAATACTTATGAGCAAGGTCAATCCTTGTCGAGCTTCCTAAAAATAAAAAATATATTTCTTTTATTTGTATTGTCTTGCATTGTTATTTTCGGGGAAAATAATCATTTTGAAAACCACATCAATTTTGCACATTTGATTAAAGGTTCTGCCTTAAGATAGGCGTTGTAGGGTGCTAATACATTCCCTACGCGTAACCGACTCCTGAATGCCTAATTTCTTGTTTCGTAGACCATGTCTTTATTTTATGCTTTTTTTTGTAGTTTTTCAGAATAAACTATGGTGGCGACTCCAAACTCTAATTTTCAAACTCTTTATTATTTTTAAGAGTTTCGCCAATCCCCATCGCGGTCACGGTTGCGACACCTTTATTACATAAAGTTAAGACAAAGGGTGCGTAAAAAAAGTAAAGTTCAACGAAGAGAAAGATGTACAACAAGGGAGCCATCATACTTTGAGCATGTTGACGCCTTTCATGATAGCATGCATTATAATTGTAAAAAACAATTAAGTTTACATTCATAGAAAAATGATATAACATAAACAATGAATGATAACATACCACCAAGCCAGATGATGATGATGGAGACTATCTATGAGGAGGTGGTGCCTCTTGTGAAACATCTCGACGCTATGTAGGAACAACACTCGGACGGTCCCCATCCGCAATAGCAATAATATACAGATGTGAAACCCTCCTGAACCATTGTATGTATCCATCAACAAAGTCAAAAGGACATGCCGCAAGTTTGACATCCCTCAGAACGTGATCTTGGAAGTTCAACCACATATATCAATGGAAGTGCAACCACATATATCGATCGTGGAATGACCTGCTGAAACACAAACTGCCTAAGCACACACTCTGGTAGATGACGACAGACGTCACCAATCTGAATCCAACCAGTATACATACAAATATCGAAGAAAGGACAGTTGCCTAGATGTCCCTCATAAGGGTACCATATAACTCCACTATATGTGAGGTCATGCAACTAGAGATCTGCCACCTGGCGGCACGCAGTGTCGTATCATCATAAGTAGAATCCAAACGCCTCCTTTCCATCCTAACGAAATGCTCGTATATCCAACTCTAAATTTTTTTTGCAATAAAACATCTTTCATCTTAGAACATGGAAAGAAGTACATGAAATGAAATATCAAGGTATAATTTTACCTACACCAGAGTCAAATATCCCGCCATCTGCTTCGTGGAAGCCAGGCTCGCATCCGCAAGTTGTTCGTATAAATGGGAAAGTGCAGCAATGCCCCAAGCATATCTTCCACATGTGTGAATGTTTCTAAACAATAGTAAGTACGACACACAAATAGAGGTTACACTCTTATTTGCAAATATCGTGTATCTAACCAGATGCAATAAATATGCTCTGGAAGCATACTCGTACTGTTGTGCCCCACACTACTGAAGATAAATTTGCCTCAACCAACTAAGCTTGACTTTCGGCCCTTGTGCTTCTTCCATCTCAGCACCAATTGTGCCATGATAAACTCCAAGAAGTTGGACAAGGGTTGCATGAGCTTAAGAAGTTGGACAAGGTTACATGAGCTTCTTCAAACTCTAACTGCTCCATATCACAAAATTATCCCAACACCATGAGGTAAGCAACGTCGAGACATCGTCAAGAGTAACAGACATCTCACCTATACGAAGATGAGAACCACTAGTCTCGAAATGACATCCCTCAATGAATCCAAACAATAAGCCCTTATCAATGTACTCATAAGAAATGTGTGAGAGAGGCATCAAAGTAGAATTCAACACAATCCGTTAGTTCCCTCACCGCATGGTCCTAATTTATTTATTTTCTTACCGTGGGAGATCAACTTCTTGATCCTTCACAATGATATTTCATATAAATTGTATTTAAAATAAAGAATAAAAATTATAAATTCAGTTTTCCACTCTCCCCGCCTTGGGAAATACCATATGCAACGTGCTGAACATAAATAACGATGAATCACGTGGACCTCCAAGAAATCCACCAATAGGCTCATCTATGTTGGAACATCGTCATGGTGTTTGTCGTTATCAACATGGGCCTCAACTGCCTCCTCCTGAAAAGCCTCCTCCTCAGCCGCCTCATCTCAACTAGAGGGTCATCCTTCACATCAGCATCCATAAGAGCTTGACGCCTTCTCCGAGCTCAAGCTGTTGATCTAGTCCTTGCTTCGCCCTGAGAAGAACACCCTGACAAAACTTTAATTATTAAATATAGAAAAATTAAATAAAACATTGTTTTAAATTTAATTAAATTATATAAATTTAAAAACTATAAATTCAAAAAATTGAAAACAATTTAAACAATTACCTAATTAATTAAAAAAATAAAAACAATTTCATTTAATTATTATTAAATTAATATTAATTAATTTATTAACTATAAATAAATGAAATAAACAAAAATTACGTAATTCATTACAAATATAAATCTATTAACAATTTCAATTAAATATAAATAAACTAAATATATAAAATAATTACGTAATTCATTACAAATATAAATCTATTAACAATTTCAATTAAATATAAATAAACTAAATATATAAAATAATTACGTAAATAATTATAATTTAAACAATTCATTTAAAAACTATAAATAGCAAATTTTTTAAACAATAAATTAATAAAACAATTCATTTAAAAATAAAAATAAAAATATTGTTGCATGCCTCAACGAAAATGGAGCATCCGTTGGGCCTTCAACGAATACTGATAGTCAGTTGACGAATATGGAAATTCTAATGCCCCAATTCTAGAATGTCACGGGTTTACAAAAACCATTAAAATTCAAAACTTTGTCACAGTGCGAAAACGTATTTTTTAAAAACCTTAACCTCTCAACATGCATAATTTATTCAACCCATAATAGTTTCAAAAGCCTTGTCCAATTACATTGAAAGTAATTACAACAACTAAGCAAATAAAACAACTACTATTACTTTGTTTCAAAAGTCTATGGTAAAAGAACTTTTTAAAGAAACCTAAATCTTTCCCTCGTTGATAACAGTTGAATATACTGTTATCTGTGATGCAATTTTGATATTAAATCAACCATTTTTTATTTAGAAGCTTGCTTAAACTAATGTTTTTAATTTAGTTTTGTGAATAAGTGAGTAAATGGTATAATTAATGATTTTATCACTAAATTCCCTTGCTTTTGTAGGTTATTGAAATGATTTAAAAGATGAGTTAAGGTACCAAGAAATTGGAATGTAGAGAAAGAGAAAAAGACGTAGTGTAGAAAAGTCAAGTTGAAGCTTAGCGCCAGAAAGTGGCCCTAAACGCCAGCCAGTCAAGGCTAAGCGTCAGAAAGGGGCCCTGAGCGCTAGTTTCATGTATCGCACAAAGCTTGGGCGCCTTTTTAGGGGCACTGAGCGCCAGTTTTCTCGCAAGCTCGGTTGAGGGCCCTAAGTAGGGGTGCTAAGCGCTGGCGACGTTGGACCATGATTCAATTCAGTTGTATATAAGGACTTGGACGTCCTAGAGGGAGTATTTTTTGACAGAAGGCACACAAATTCAGATTTTTTCAGCTCTTCGAAGGCAGAATTGGATGCGGAAGCTCTCCTTTTCGCTTTCCAGTGTTTATCTTTCATTCTCATTCCATTGTTCATCTAGTTTCTCCATGACGAGGGGGAAATAAATTCATTTGTTGTTGGAGAAGATGTAACCCCTAAACTCTTATGTATTTGAATTAATTCCAATTTATTTATGTTTCTTTCATTTATGTTTCTTTCATTAATTGTTAGGGTTATTCTCCTTTGCTCAATGCTTGTTATGTTTAACTCTCCCATGGCAACTATTGCCTAGACATAGGGATAAAACGCTTGGTTGTCTTAAGCTTTCGTTTGTAATGCAAAATTAATTATTATGGAGACAAGACATTGTAAACTAGTAATTAAGGATAGGCTTTTTTCGCCCAGACATCGGGTTCTAAGTACTTTAGAAAATAACATTAACAATTAATAAAGAAGAAGAATTCATATATGCATGAGAATGATTAGGTGAAATCTAAACCCCAACAAAATCTTCATCTTTGCGTTTCTCTTCAATTGATCAAAATTGCATTTATATATACTTTATTGTTTTTGCATTTAAAAACCCTAAATTGTTCTTCAAAGTCTTAATTAGTTAAGTAATTACATGATTATTTAGTATCGTGAGTCTCTTGGGAAACGATACTTGGTCTTACCAATTATTATTACTTGATACGATTCAATATACTTGTCGATGTCTTAACACTCGTCATGTCACGAATCTATCATGCCTCTGGAACATCTGCAATATGATCTGTTCACTTATAACATCACACATTATACGATCATCGTATTCACATACACATACACAAACATGTATGGGTAAGCTACCAGTAAAAGAATCATAATAACATGATATAAACATACTGATTAAATCAACAATAATCAAACACTGCATACATAATAGTAGTAACAATAGGATTCCTAATCCTCTAACATATCAAATCAATTAAATGAATTACTCAATCTCGATCATCGATTCTCGATCCTCGATCTTCGATCTCAAACCCTTGATGTCATCACTAATATCTCACACTTGGACCTTTGGTCTATCCACTCATTAACACATATAGTAACACCATTAATAACATAGCATAACCATCTTCAATACCATAATCATCATCGTAGGTACACCACCAACATGATTATCCCAATCATGAATCACACAGGTTATTTTAGGAAAGGTATTTAACCCTAAACTTAAAGGGTGTTGGGCCGTGGCTGTGAGTAGAGAGTAGCAGTGATATATAAATAGTATTTTAGGTTAAGATAGAAAGGGAGGACGGGCAGCAGCCGCGAGCGTAGAGTGGTAACCCTAGATGCTTGCTTCAACACCAAATATTTGTGAGGGAGTGGGAGAGATCTTATCGCCTGGTGGAGTGAACTGTGGACGCAGGGAGAGGTTCTACTACTGCCACGGGAGGGAGGAGGCCTTCCAAGCATTCTAGGAATCCAAAGAANAAACTCTAACTGCTCCATATCACAAAATTATCCCAACACCATGAGGTAAGCAACGTCGAGACATCGTCAAGAGTAACAGACATCTCACCTATACGAAGATGAGAACCACTAGTCTCGAAATGACATCCCTCAATGAATCCAAACAATAAGCCCTTATCAATGTACTCATAAGAAATGTGTGAGAGAGGCATCAAAGTAGAATTCAACACAATCCGTTAGTTCCCTCACCGCATGGTCCTAATTTATTTATTTTCTTACCGTGGGAGATCAACTTCTTGATCCTTCACAATGATATTTCATATAAATTGTATTTAAAATAAAGAATAAAAATTATAAATTCAGTTTTCCACTCTCCCCGCCTTGGGAAATACCATATGCAACGTGCTGAACATAAATAACGATGAATCACGTGGACCTCCAAGAAATCCACCAATAGGCTCATCTATGTTGGAACATCGTCATGGTGTTTGTCGTTATCAACATGGGCCTCAACTGCCTCCTCCTGAAAAGCCTCCTCCTCAGCCGCCTCATCTCAACTAGAGGGTCATCCTTCACATCAGCATCCATAAGAGCTTGACGCCTTCTCCGAGCTCAAGCTGTTGATCTAGTCCTTGCTTCGCCCTGAGAAGAACACCCTGACAAAACTTTAATTATTAAATATAGAAAAATTAAATAAAACATTGTTTTAAATTTAATTAAATTATATAAATTTAAAAACTATAAATTCAAAAAATTGAAAACAATTTAAACAATTACCTAATTAATTAAAAAAATAAAAACAATTTCATTTAATTATTATTAAATTAATATTAATTAATTTATTAACTATAAATAAATGAAATAAACAAAAATTACGTAATTCATTACAAATATAAATCTATTAACAATTTCAATTAAATATAAATAAACTAAATATATAAAATAATTACGTAATTCATTACAAATATAAATCTATTAACAATTTCAATTAAATATAAATAAACTAAATATATAAAATAATTACGTAAATAATTATAATTTAAACAATTCATTTAAAAACTATAAATAGCAAATTTTTTAAACAATAAATTAATAAAACAATTCATTTAAAAATAAAAATAAAAATATTGTTGCATGCCTCAACGAAAATGGAGCATCCGTTGGGCCTTCAACGAATACTGATAGTCAGTTGACGAATATGGAAATTCTAATGCCCCAATTCTAGAATGTCACGGGTTTACAAAAACCATTAAAATTCAAAACTTTGTCACAGTGCGAAAACGTATTTTTTAAAAACCTTAACCTCTCAACATGCATAATTTATTCAACCCATAATAGTTTCAAAAGCCTTGTCCAATTACATTGAAAGTAATTACAACAACTAAGCAAATAAAACAACTACTATTACTTTGTTTCAAAAGTCTATGGTAAAAGAACTTTTTAAAGAAACCTAAATCTTTCCCTCGTTGATAACAGTTGAATATACTGTTATCTGTGATGCAATTTTGATATTAAATCAACCATTTTTTATTTAGAAGCTTGCTTAAACTAATGTTTTTAATTTAGTTTTGTGAATAAGTGAGTAAATGGTATAATTAATGATTTTATCACTAAATTCCCTTGCTTTTGTAGGTTATTGAAATGATTTAAAAGATGAGTTAAGGTACCAAGAAATTGGAATGTAGAGAAAGAGAAAAAGACGTAGTGTAGAAAAGTCAAGTTGAAGCTTAGCGCCAGAAAGTGGCCCTAAACGCCAGCCAGTCAAGGCTAAGCGTCAGAAAGGGGCCCTGAGCGCTAGTTTCATGTATCGCACAAAGCTTGGGCGCCTTTTTAGGGGCACTGAGCGCCAGTTTTCTCGCAAGCTCGGTTGAGGGCCCTAAGTAGGGGTGCTAAGCGCTGGCGACGTTGGACCATGATTCAATTCAGTTGTATATAAGGACTTGGACGTCCTAGAGGGAGTATTTTTTGACAGAAGGCACACAAATTCAGATTTTTTCAGCTCTTCGAAGGCAGAATTGGATGCGGAAGCTCTCCTTTTCGCTTTCCAGTGTTTATCTTTCATTCTCATTCCATTGTTCATCTAGTTTCTCCATGACGAGGGGGAAATAAATTCATTTGTTGTTGGAGAAGATGTAACCCCTAAACTCTTATGTATTTGAATTAATTCCAATTTATTTATGTTTCTTTCATTTATGTTTCTTTCATTAATTGTTAGGGTTATTCTCCTTTGCTCAATGCTTGTTATGTTTAACTCTCCCATGGCAACTATTGCCTAGACATAGGGATAAAACGCTTGGTTGTCTTAAGCTTTCGTTTGTAATGCAAAATTAATTATTATGGAGACAAGACATTGTAAACTAGTAATTAAGGATAGGCTTTTTTCGCCCAGACATCGGGTTCTAAGTACTTTAGAAAATAACATTAACAATTAATAAAGAAGAAGAATTCATATATGCATGAGAATGATTAGGTGAAATCTAAACCCCAACAAAATCTTCATCTTTGCGTTTCTCTTCAATTGATCAAAATTGCATTTATATATACTTTATTGTTTTTGCATTTAAAAACCCTAAATTGTTCTTCAAAGTCTTAATTAGTTAAGTAATTACATGATTATTTAGTATCGTGAGTCTCTTGGGAAACGATACTTGGTCTTACCAATTATTATTACTTGATACGATTCAATATACTTGTCGATGTCTTAACACTCGTCATGTCACGAATCTATCATGCCTCTGGAACATCTGCAATATGATCTGTTCACTTATAACATCACACATTATACGATCATCGTATTCACATACACATACACAAACATGTATGGGTAAGCTACCAGTAAAAGAATCATAATAACATGATATAAACATACTGATTAAATCAACAATAATCAAACACTGCATACATAATAGTAGTAACAATAGGATTCCTAATCCTCTAACATATCAAATCAATTAAATGAATTACTCAATCTCGATCATCGATTCTCGATCCTCGATCTTCGATCTCAAACCCTTGATGTCATCACTAATATCTCACACTTGGACCTTTGGTCTATCCACTCATTAACACATATAGTAACACCATTAATAACATAGCATAACCATCTTCAATACCATAATCATCATCGTAGGTACACCACCAACATGATTATCCCAATCATGAATCACACAGGTTATTTTAGGAAAGGTATTTAACCCTAAACTTAAAGGGTGTTGGGCCGTGGCTGTGAGTAGAGAGTAGCAGTGATATATAAATAGTATTTTAGGTTAAGATAGAAAGGGAGGACGGGCAGCAGCCGCGAGCGTAGAGAGGTAACCCTAGATGCTTGCTTCAACACCAAATATTTGTGAGGGAGTGGGAGAGATCTTATCGCCTGGTGGAGTGAACTGTGGACGCAGGGAGAGGTTCTACTACTGCCACGGGAGGGAGGAGGCCTTCCAAGCATTCTAGGAATCCAAAGAAACTGGATTAAAGAGGAAGAGTGAGTAGAAACTGGATTGGGGTTGAAATGAAAGAATAGGGTTGTGTGAGATATAGTGTGTTGTTGAATTAAAGGGTGAGTGAGCTTAGGAGTGTTTTAGTCTTGGCAGTAGTAAAATGAAGTATGACGTTTAAAGGAAAAAGGGATAAGAGAGAGGAGGGATAAGTAAAGGTTAAATGCCGAGTAAGTTTTTGAGATTTGGTTAAATAGTAGCATGCATGGGTAGGAAGATATTGAAGGAGAAAGTGAGTGAGTTTGTTTTGCATGGGTTTCTGTTGCAGAGGGAAAGTTTACGTGATTTTATATAAGAGTAAGTAAAATAATGAATTAGATTAAGTATGAGGGTATCCTCTTTTGCTTAACTAGTAATGTGAAGATAAAGAACAGTGAGGAGAATGTCTTTGGAAGTTTGGATTAATAGGTGACGTTCCAAGGGTTCATGAGAGAGGGAAAGGAAGTTTATGTTTTGAAAAGAAGGGGAAAGGAAAAGAAGATATCCGCGAGAGAATTAGAGAGAAGATGAGGCCCTGGGTTTTTGTTTTAGCTAGGAAGCTAGATCTTTTCCTTTTGCTCCTTTTGCTCCTTTTGCTTCTGTTAGAATCAAATTGTGGGAGGTGTAATATCTGGTGGGCCCATGCCTGGAAGAAGGGAGGAAATAAGGGGTTGTTCACGTTGGAAAGGAAATAAGAATTGAAGGGAGATTATTTTAAAAAAAATTAGTAAACTGGTAGAAACCTTTGTATAAAATAATTTAATACTTTAATATTGGGAAGATTTTACTGGTTTGAGTACAGGGAATAATGTGCGTAAATTATTATAGTATGAATTTACATATAAGTATAATATAGTGGGACTTACGTAGTAGGTTCACGTGGGATTTTAATTGTAAGAAAGTTTGGTTTATGTGTGGAATATGTTCAAATGGCAGTATTGTTGGAATTGTTAATATTTTAATTAAGTTTTTAGAATATTTTCTGTATTATATATGGGTAGCCGACCGTCCTAGGAGAGGACCATCTACACCGACCGGTAATTGTGAGTCACGTAAGATGGATGTTGTTAAAGACAAATTAATACACTTGTTGACCATATCAGTGGAAAATATACGGTATTTATGTGGGCAGTTAGCAGGTATATTATTAAATATTAATGGTTTGATTGTCGTATCAAATATGAATATACGACATTATTGCCATATCCAATATGAATTAATGAGCTTGATTGTCATAAGCCATATAAATATAGGATTAATGTCCAGGTAAAGGGATCTTTTTCTATCATAATAAAATAGTGACCTCTCTTTATGAAACATATCTGACTTGAGCGTCGGAGTGTCTTCTGCACGTCAACAACTCATCAAAGTGGATTGCATTCTAGGAAAGGATTGAAGATCAAAAGAGAGCAGAGCAAGAAAGGACGACCGACCCTCAGACCAATTTAACCGAAACAATAATATGATATTCAAGAAATGATACCAGATGTTTTTAGATATTTGTTAGCTTATTGTTTGCAGCCAAAAACTCACCTCTACCCAGAGCGGAACTACGACTCGCTCGTTGATTCCACAGACGAATCATCTCAACCAAGAGCGAAGCAAATGCACCGCTCGGTGATTCCACAAATGAATCACCTCTACCCAGAGCGGAACTACGACTCGCTCGGTGATTCCACAGACGAATCATCTCAACCAAGAGCGAAGCAAATGCACCGCTCGGTGATTCCACAAACGAATCACCTCTACCTAGAGCGAAACTACGACCTGCTCGGTGATTCCACATACGGATCACCTCTACTCAGAGCGGAACGACGACTTACTCAGTGACACTACAAACGAATCTATTTCGACCACAAAGCTCCTTGGTAGAAGAAGACAATCACCCGTAATCGCATTCGTTCCATCTGTTCCTACCACCATTTAACTGCCTGACTTATAAAACCCCTTCGCACCTGCAAGCAGATCCTCGGGGGGGCTTAATGTACTATCACTAGTAAAAAAGTGATCTATTACCGCGCACATTATGCATCGGTTAACTAGAAACCGAAGCATAATAATGCGCGGTGGCATTTTCGAAATTATTTCGACAGTATAGGTCGCGGTTCACAAAGCAACCGAGGCCGTATATACATTTAGGTCGCGGTTCTCCAAGCAACCACGACCTATTGTCCTTGAAAAATTCTGACAATCCCACCAAAGTCAGTCTGAAGTCAGACCATCAGGGAATAGACAGCGGTTCTGAGGGGAACCGCGACCTATTGTCCCTGCAAAAATCTGACATTCCCACATTAGTCAGTATGAAGTCAGACTGTTAGGGAATAGACCGCGGTTCCCGCCAGAACCGTGGTCTATTGTCCCAGCAAAAATCTGACATTCCCACCAATGTTAGTGTGAAGTCAGACCGTCAGGGAATAGACCACGGTTCTGTGGGGAACCGCGGTCTATTGTCCCTGCAAAAATCTGACATTCCCTCTAAAGCAGTCCTGAAATAAAATTTGGAGTCAGACCGTCAGGGAATAGGCCTCGGTTCTGGTGGGAACCGCGGCCTATTCCCTGATCTGAACAAAAATTTAAATATTTCGGAGAATAGGCCTCGGTTAGACGGGGAGCCGTGGCATAAAGGTTGAAAATATTTCAAAATTGCCATTTTAGAACAATTTTAATTTTTTTTTTAAGAGAATAGGCCTTGGTTATGTTGGAAACCAAGGCCGTATACCTCTTTTTACAGCGGCTTTCTAATGAACTGCGGTAGTAACGTTTGACTAGATTAAAAAAAAATATTACAGAAACAGTTTCGTCTTCCTGAAACAGTTTCGCGATCCAGCCATTTTCTCTACAACGAGGTTTTGCCGCTGCGAGCTTTCTCCATTCTTTCTTCCGCCACTGTTGCGCCGCCGCCGTTACTATAGAAGGACTTCCTTCCTCATTTTTCATCACCTACGTTTGTATCCGATCAAATTTGGCTTTGGTCGCCGGAGTTTTTTTGTTTTTGTTTTGAGTTTTTGGGTTGGATTGATACATTTTTTTATTGATTTGGATTATCAAACTTACGTTTTGTTGTATTTTTTGTAGGTATTATGTTTTTTCTTTTAAATTTGTTCCGTTCAGAACACGGGTTGTTCGATCTCTCCATTATTGTGTGGTTTTTCACGCTCCCAGGTTCATATTATTCTGTTTATTAATTTTCATTTTGTGCATTTTTAATTTTTTTAGGTTGAATATGAATAATATTGTATGATTGAATGTTTGAATTGATAATTTGAATGCTTATTATTGTTTGATTGTATGATTGTACTATTTTGTTTATTAATTTTCATTTTGTTAATTTTTAATTTTTTGTGTGTTGAATATGAATAATTATGTATGATTTAATTTTTTGTGTGCTAAAACCTTTTTTTTATATATAGTTCTATTTCTGCAAGTATGATGTTGGTTAGGAGATCAATTGGTAACAATAGAAAGCTTGCATGTATTGCTCTCAAGGTTTGACATTTGCTACAGCCATACTTTCTTATAATTGTTTTGTTTTAATGATTTTCACTAACTATTTACAACTATGATGGTATATTATAGTGTAACAAACAGAATGGTTCATATGAGTGTGGATACTATGTAATGTATTGGATGACCCACATTATTCGTGCCCATATCACAAGAGGCTGGGAAATGATAATATTTAAATTTAATGAATTTTGATTTTCTCCAACATTTGGAATTCATATACACTAATTAATAAAAATTTTCTTGTGGAGAGATTCAAGACTTCTACTCCAATTCTTGAGAAGCCACTTACATTCTTGAGCAAAGCAATTGCAAAACATTTAGTTAGATTATATAATATAATTAATAGGCTGGACAATTACGAGGCCAATAAATACAATATTAATGTTCAGGTAAAATCATCTTATTCCAAATTACTATCAGAATACACAAGGGGCAGTTTTTTCTGACTTGAGCGTCGGAGTATTTTCTGCAGGACAACTCCTGGTCGGGAGGACAACTTAAACACTGGACGAACGGATTGACATAGTGAAGGGCATATCTGCAGGCAGAAGAGGCTAGGATTGAAGACGAACAATCTCATACCCCAATTAAACCGAAACATTTTCTTTTAGGTTAGAAAAATAATAGAATCTGATGTGGGTTGTTTAAATAATAATGTTGGTATGGGTAGAGAGGTTATGGCGAGTTGTGTATAATTTAATGGTATAAATTGTTTCAGAATCATAAACTATTTGATGGTATGGGTATACAATATTTATCAGCATCGTTGTTTCATACGTATGGTTGACGTTGGATATATTAGTTGAAAGGTCTGAGATGCTATGTTTTATGTATTGGTGACGCTAGATACATTTATTAAATGATTTGAGATGCTATCTACCTATTGTTTCTCTCGGAGTGTGTGATCAAGCTTGGTATGTAGTAGAATTTTGTGTTTGATAAGTTAGTGTATAACTTGGAGTTTTAAATGTGAAGTGTAAAGAGAATTGTGTTTAAACCTGATGATTGGTTGTATAATACATGTTGTTGAGAATGGGTATTGATTTGTGAATGTGAGTTAATGCATGTTATTAAGATTAAAGGTGGAATGTAATGAGATTGGGTTATCAGACTTGTGATGGGTGAGTAATGCATGTTATTAAGTATGTGTATCGATTTGTGATGTGAATATGAAACTATGTTATTTCCTTGTAATGTGGCCGGTCATGGATGAACTTTGCGTACTACGGTACGATAATAATGTGTTGGACTCTCGTTTAGAGATAGTGATTCGAGTGTCACTTCCCTCTACGGGAGGGGGGGGGGTGGATGTCTCGCCCAAAATAACTTCGGCTCGTGTGAGTATAATGCTCGGTGGGTGCGCCTAACCGAAGTTTTTACTCGTAATTCCTTGAGAAGTCGGGGAGATAGGTCAAAAGTTGCGATGGAAGATGACTCGAATTGCCTTGTTTTGCGGAACAGGTTATGACGACATAGTAGAAGGAAACGACATTGGGTCATAGTTGTGATGATAACGCTATAATGAAATAAGTTGCATGGTTATATTACTTTGTGTTTAATATGAATATGATATGTTGTGTATTATGATATCTCTGGTTGCTCACCTTGGCATGTTGTGATTGTGATTTCCACCTACGATGACCGTACTTGTACGAGAGTAGATGACTTTGCAGATAAGATTGGATGGAAGTAGTTGATGTGAGAGTTAGGAACTTATATTTCGGAAATGATGAATTATGCTATTTAAAAGTTTTTAGACTTTGTATCTTTAATGAAAAAGGGATTCTTTGAGATATTTGTTTTGAATAGACAAAGTTTATAATTACGTTTTGCTTCTGCATTTTAATCAAATAAAGTATGATTGTCTGAAAGAATTATTTTATGTAAATTCTTTGCAAAATATTTTTACACCGTGACATCTAAAAAAAATTAAAGAAAAATCGGGGTGTTACAACTTCTGGATTGGAAGCCAGCTTTTCGGATTGAAAATAGGAAGCATAATGACTTCTAGANTAATTACGAGTTCATACAATTCCTAGCATTCCTAGTAATTAGTTCTTAAAGTGCAGGAGCTTAAAGGCAACCAATATGCTATTGGGAGAAATTCCCCGGATCTAGACTTCCCCGTACGTTCCCGTATCGACAAAATCAATAATCATGGCAATGAATGAGTTAAACAAAGCAAGCAATAAGCAAAGAGGAAAAACCCTAGCTAAAGATGAAAGAAAGCATATATCTTAATATAAGACATTAAATCAAATTCCATATATGAGAGTTTCACAAGACTACATTGATTCCCCAACAACAATACAAGGTTTAGTTCACTATATTCATGGTGAAACTAGATGAACAATAATGAAAGAATGAAAGATAAAACTCTAGAAAGGTGAAGAGGTAGCCTGAGCATCCAAAATCCTCCTTCAAAGGGGTGGAAAAGAGAGTGTTTGCTTCGTCTCTGCCAAAGATACAAACCCTAGGATGTCCTAAAGCTTATATATTATTCTAAAATTACAGAAAATTAGGCCCAAGCCCAAAAATAGTGCCGCTCAGCGGTAAACTACCGCTCAGCGGTAAGTGCGTGAGTTGTTTTCTTCTCCTCAGTGGCCAAATCACCCCTCAGCGGATCCAACGTGACTGCTTGAGTGCCGCTCAGCGGTAAACTGCCGCTCAGCGGTAAACTGCCACTCAGCGGCAGTTGCGGCTTCTCCTTTTGCACTTTTTTATGTCTTTTCTGATTCCATCTCTATCCTTCTTCACTTCTTTCACCAAATTCACCTTAAAACCTGCACAAAAACACTAAAATCAAGCATAAACCTGTCCAACTCTCTTATTTCTAAAAATATGACCAAAAGCATGATTTCAAGCTAGTTTCTAAGTGTTAAAGGTTGCTTTTAGTATCAATTTTAAGCATGAAAATAACAGTTTTTCAACTGTTATCAGATGCATGTAGAGAAGAATATGTGATAGCTTGATTGGTACACTACTCAACATTCACGGAAAGACAAAAGATGGAGTGAATGCTCGTTTGGATTTGGTTGACATGAATATCCGAGAATAGTTGGCACCCAGGGAGATTGGTAAACGTACTTATTTTCCTCTTGCATGTTACACAATGTCTAGACAAGAAAAGATAAATTTTTGCCTTTGTTTAAAGAGTATCAAAGTACCACAAGGATCCTCTTCAAATATGAAGAGTTTATTGTCGATGCAACACTTAAAGCTTGTTGGCATGAAGTCTCACGATTGTCACGTCTTAAGACAACAATTGTTACCGGTGGCTATTCGTGGAATTTTGCCCAAAAATGTTAGGCAGACCATAAACAGTTTGTGTTCATTTTGCTCATCAATTTGTAGTAAAGCCATAGATCCTACAAAATTAGATGAACTTCAAGGCGAGATTGTTATCATCTTGTGTTCATTTTGCTCATCATGGTACATTTACTTGTTCATTTGGTTAGAGAAATCAAGTTGTGCGGACCGATATACATAAGATGGATGTATCCTATTGAGCGTTATATGAAGATTTTGAAAGGGTACGTTAAAAATCCATATCATCCCGAAGGTTCAATGATTGAAAGGTATATTGCTGAAGAAAGTACCGAGTTTAATTCAGACTACATGACATCAACAAATCCAATAGGAGTTCCTCACACATCATGGATGAATAAAAGTTCTACAAGTAAAAGCATCCGAGGTGTGAATGCGGTGACAAAGGATCGCGAAGAATTGTTGCAAGCACATCTTTATATATTGAACAACACAGATGAGGTGATCCCTTTTTTGCAAGCACACAAAGTCATTGTGAAGAATAAAAATCCAAGACAATCAGAGAAATGGCAGTTGATGGAGCATAACAAAACATTTATGTCTTGGTTCAAATCTGAAATTGACAAAGAGCCACATTCTTCTCAAACTTTGTTATGGCTTGCAAATGGTTTAAAGTTTGATGTCGTATGTTGTACAGGTTATGAAGTCAATAATTGCACATTCTATACGAAGACTTTGGATGATAAAAGCACAATACAAAATAGTGGAGTCAGTTTAGAAGCTTAGTCGCTTTAATTTTCCACATCAAAAGATCAATCTCCTGTACTTGGATCAATGAGATATTATGGTATAGTTGAAGAGATATGGGAGGTTGATTACACCCAGTTTTTTGTTCCATTGTTCAAATGTAAGTGGTTTGACAATAACAGTGGTGTGAAAATAGATGAATCGGGTATGACACTAGTTGATTTTCGAAAGGTGGGTTATCGAGACGAACCGTTTATCATGGTACATCAAGCATCTCAGGTTTTTTATGTCAAAGATCCTGCGTCTAACAATTGGTATGTCGCTCTTCAAGACAAAAAACAAATTGAAGTTAACGAAGACAATCTTATTAATGTTCATATTGCTGACAACCGTTCATTTCAAACTACGATAAATTTGGATGACCAACCTCTAGTTGATGATGTACATGCAATTCGGTCAGATCATAATGAGGGAATATACATATGATGAATCCATATCTTTATGTATGAATTTCAAATTTGTGTATGTAAGTTTTTCATTAATATTACATAAGTATTTTATTAATATTTCCTATGACTACTATTACATGTTTTGTTAAATTATATTTTATTAATATTACATGTTGTTATTTATTTTGACAGATATATGGCTGACCATCCACATTCATCAGGGGATGAGACTCCCCCATCCAGACCTACTAGAGGACCCACCAGAATGAAACAACTTTTGGTCAGAAAAAATAGTGGTGAAAGAACACCCGTGAATGTTAATGTGATCACAGGTGTGGCATCTGGCCCAAATGCAGATGACTTCCGATCATAACTTGGAGTAGTGACGCATGATAAGATTAATATTCTTATTCCATCTTTTGACCATGTGTCCGAGGTTGATCGGAACATTATATGGAACGATATATTGGTAAGTTAATTAATATCATTTGAATTAGAGTTTGTTTATATTGATAATTTTGCACTGATACAACTTTATTATGTTTATTTCAGATGACATTTGACATTCCAAATGTCACTACACTTAAAAATAAGTGTTTATCAACTGTTGCTGAAAACTTTCGGGGTTTTAAGAGTAAGTTGACCTCGAGATATATATTTGGAAGCCAAAAAAATAAGTCTCCATGTAAAACATATAAGGCCATTCATGAGGAGACTTGGCGCCTTTTGTACAGAGTCGGACATTAGAGGAATGGAAGGTTAGTATAGTTGATATTATTCAATTCCTCATTAACAAATATATATCAAATGAACTAATTAATTAAACATATGTGACAGGCAAAAAGAAGCAAAACACAAGGAATAAGTACTCAAAATAAAAAACCCCCACATATTATCTCGTGGTGGGTATAGGAAGCTTGAGGAGAAAATCCTCAAGAAAAAGGCAGAAGCTAGACCATCATCTGAGGGTGGTAGCCCCCAGCCTCCTTCTCCACCTTCTCTGCATGAGAAATGGAAGTTGGCTCGTTTAAGATCATCAGGCACCTACTCTTCTGACACTGGACGGGAAATATCTGAAAGAATTGTAAGTTATCACTGTTCCTAAAATAATAATAATTTCATTATACATACTACCTTGAATAATGGTGTTTTTTTATGTTACATGACTCCTTGGTTGAGAAGAGCTCCCAAGGTCAATTCACTCCAGAGGGTCGCCAGGATATTCTTACCACTGTAATTGGACAACTTGAGCACCCTGGACGTGTGTGTGCTGCTGGAACTAGAGTAGGCATTCGAGATTATTTTTGGAGTTCTTGTCGTCAGACTTCAAATGCATACAGCGAAGCACAAGAACAAAAGCTGACACAAGAGATCACAAAAAAGCTTTGAGCAGACCTTAGGGAGGAGCTTAGGACGGAGCTTAGGAAAGAGCTTAGGGAGGAATTGTATAATGAGGTCACTACAGAAGTGACTGACAGAGTTATGCGTCAGTTCCAACAGCAGTTTGAGAGTTATGGCATGCGCCCGATGCCATATCCTGTACAGGAATAGGAACATGTTGTGCCTCCCACAGGTAAAATTAATAAACATTTATGTTCAATAATTTCTATGTTTTGTATAATCTAACATTTACTATGACAGGGAGAAGCGGGAAAGGAAGTTGTTCAGCACCAGCCGTACTAGGGGATGACATGGACGATGGTAGTCCATGTCTGCTATACATTTTAGATGGTACCGGGATGATGCTGGTAGCTCGTGGAACAATGTTTCAGGCAGCGACTGTTGTTCATGGTATGAAGCTATCAGAGGATGAGCTGAAGGTCTCAGTAGACGACATTATCATACCAAATGCCTCAGTTCCTCTGCCCACAGATGAGATTTTCACTGTGGCACAGGCATTCCAGTCTTTTATCGCTTGGCCTAAACACTTGGTTGGTTCGGTTTCTGACCCCCCGGTATGGAATTCTACTTTACACTTCTCAATTTTAAAGTTTACATGTTATTGATGTCAAAACTTATCTTATTTTTCCATGTAACAACAGACGCATGCACAGGAGAAGATTCGTTTATCTGAGGACGATCCTCTTGGTGCATTGCAGCAACTTGCTGACATCATTGGAGATAAGCCTTTGGAGGTTGAATATGATGCTAATGTATTTGGGAGAGGCTCTGAGGTCCCGATATACCTGCATAGCCAAGATGTCAGAGAGCTTGCATCGGGAACAGAAGAGTTGAATATTACATTAGTTCAGCTATGGATGATGTAAGTCTATGAGCAATTATTTATATAAAATTGATTTATATATCATGTATACTTATATCAAAGGTAATTTTTTATTTCAGGTATATGTTTGGTGTTAGTAACAACTTGGGGTACAATGATGTCTATGGGTTCATTAATCCCCATGTCATTCACGAAACAAATGATTTTGATGAGATCACAACATATCTCACAAGAAGATTTGCAAGTGGGAAGAACATACTTTTTATTCCTTATATATATGGGTAAGTGAACTTTGTTAACATAATAAAGTTCGATATGTGATTTTAATATATAATAACTAAGTTATTATGAATTTCAGGCGCCACTGGCAGCTACTTGTTATTTCTGTACAAGAGAGCTATGCTTTGTGGTTCTTCTCATTGCACAAGTCTCCTCCCAAACATCTCAGACAAGCAGTTGATTGGTAAGAACCTCAATGTTGGGACTTTCTTTGTTATATAAATGAATGCTAAAACCTTTTTTTTTATATATAGTTCTATTTCAGAAAGTATGATGTTGGTTGGGAGATCAATTGCTAACAACAGAAAACTTGCATGAATTGCTCTCAAGGTTTGACATATGCTAAAGCCATACTTTCTTATAATTGTTTTGTTTTAATGATTTTCACTAACTATTTACAACTATGATGGTATATTATAGTGTAACAAACAGAATGGTTCATATGAGTGTGGATACTATGTAATGTATTGGATGACCCACATTATTCGTGCCCATATCACAAGAGGCTGGGAAATGATAATATTTAAATTTAATGAATTTTGATTTTCTCCAACATTTGGAATTCATATACACTAATTAATAAAAATTTTCTTGTGGAGAGATTCAAGACTTCTACTCCAATTCTTGAGAAGCCACTTACATTCTTGAGCAAAGCAATTGCAAAACATTTAGTTAGATTATATAATATAATTAATAGGCTGGACAATTACGAGGCCAATAAATACAATATTAATGTTCAGGTAAAATCATCTTATTCCAAATTACTATCAGAATACACAAGGGGCAGTTTTTTCTGACTTGAGCGTCGGAGTATTTTCTGCAGGACAACTCCTGGTCGGGAGGACAACTTAAACACTGGACGAACGGATTGACATAGTGAAGGGCATATCTGCAGGCAGAAGAGGCTAGGATTGAAGACGAACAATCTCATACCCCAATTAAACCGAAACATTTTCTTTTAGGTTAGAAAAATAATAGAATCTGATGTGGGTTGTTTAAATAATAATGTTGGTATGGGTAGAGAGGTTATGGCGAGTTGTGTATAATTTAATGGTATAAATTGTTTCAGAATCATAAACTATTTGATGGTATGGGTATACAATATTTATCAGCATCGTTGTTTCATACGTATGGTTGACGTTGGATATATTAGTTGAAAGGTCTGAGATGCTATGTTTTATGTATTGGTGACGCTAGATACATTTATTAAATGATTTGAGATGCTATCTACCTATTGTTTCTCTCGGAGTGTGTGATCAAGCTTGGTATGTAGTAGAATTTTGTGTTTGATAAGTTAGTGTATAACTTGGAGTTTTAAATGTGAAGTGTAAAGAGAATTGTGTTTAAACCTGATGATTGGTTGTATAATACATGTTGTTGAGAATGGGTATTGATTTGTGAATGTGAGTTAATGCATGTTATTAAGATTAAAGGTGGAATGTAATGAGATTGGGTTATCAGACTTGTGATGGGTGAGTAATGCATGTTATTAAGTATGTGTATCGATTTGTGATGTGAATATGAAACTATGTTATTTCCTTGTAATGTGGCCGGTCATGGATGAACTTTGCGTACTACGGTACGATAATAATGTGTTGGACTCTCGTTTAGAGATAGTGATTCGAGTGTCACTTCCCTCTACGGGAGGGGGGGGGGTGGATGTCTCGCCCAAAATAACTTCGGCTCGTGTGAGTATAATGCTCGGTGGGTGCGCCTAACCGAAGTTTTTACTCGTAATTCCTTGAGAAGTCGGGGAGATAGGTCAAAAGTTGCGATGGAAGATGACTCGAATTGCCTTGTTTTGCGGAACAGGTTATGACGACATAGTAGAAGGAAACGACATTGGGTCATAGTTGTGATGATAACGCTATAATGAAATAAGTTGCATGGTTATATTACTTTGTGTTTAATATGAATATGATATGTTGTGTATTATGATATCTCTGGTTGCTCACCTTGGCATGTTGTGATTGTGATTTCCACCTACGATGACCGTACTTGTACGAGAGTAGATGACTTTGCAGATAAGATTGGATGGAAGTAGTTGATGTGAGAGTTAGGAACTTATATTTCGGAAATGATGAATTATGCTATTTAAAAGTTTTTAGACTTTGTATCTTTAATGAAAAAGGGATTCTTTGAGATATTTGTTTTGAATAGACAAAGTTTATAATTACGTTTTGCTTCTGCATTTTAATCAAATAAAGTATGATTGTCTGAAAGAATTATTTTATGTAAATTCTTTGCAAAATATTTTTACACCGTGACATCTAAAAAAAATTAAAGAAAAATCGGGGTGTTACAACTTCTGGATTGGAAGCCAGCTTTTCGGATTGAAAATAGGAAGCATAATGACTTCTAGAACTGGTTTTGGCCTAGCCAAAATCCTCTAAAGACCAGCCGCGCAAGTGGCATGTTTTCCATGGGTCTTTGCTGACTTGTTTGAAGCATGGCATGCATGAACCAGCTAGCTAGCCTTCTTGGCTCGAAATGTATTTGAATTTTGGAGGGAAACTTGGTCATATTGGATCCTCTTTACCAATAAATAAGAGGGCCCATACCTTGTAAAAATCACTTTTGGATGTAATGAAATGTTGCAGAATTGTTTATTCAACTTCTTATATCCGTAAGTCACCTCTGAATTTATATTTCAGCCACTCTCCTCTAGCTTCCTTCCTTAGTATGAAGGCTTTCTAAGCTTAGAGGCTCCAAACACATACCATACTTTCATTTACACTTTCATCAAACACCTTCGATGCACCAACCTTCAATGCTTCACTTCATTCCGCTGCCACTTTGATTTGAAGACAACTATCCTAGTGTGATGCCTGAACGTGCTTTCATCAACAGCTTTTCCAGATGATCTTAACACAACATCAAGATTTTCTTTGCCTTGTGTAAATTTAGCTAACGTGCTAGTTAAGTAATCAATTTTCGCAAGGTGTACTGGACAATTATCACATTCTTTCTCAATAATTTGTATTTCGGTCTTAACTGTCTTTGCAGACTTCAAAGCATTTTCAAAATCTTTTTCAAGCTTTTCATTATCCTCTACTACATTATCAATTCTTTATTCATAGTCTCTTCTCTTAGAGGATAATCGATTCACCTTATACTGGAGTCGCATGGCTTCTACATGTATCTCTTGAAATGCATCCAATAACATGTAGTACTTGACCTCTATTGGTCCATTCTCAAATTCACGATCATTGTCATCATCAGAGTGTGCAGAGCTTGCCATGAAGCATAAATTTGACTCCTCTTCAATGCTACAATCATCATCACTTGAAGAGTCTCCATCACTATTTTCCCAAGCAATATATGCTTTCCTTTGTTTCTTGTTCTTGTCCTGCGGATACTTGGTGAATTCTTTCTGCTTTTTCTTCAAGTCTAGACAGTTAGGCTTGATATGAAAATCCTTTCCACATTCATAACATTGTACAGCGTTGCTTCTTAAGCTCTTCTTTCCTCTTCTTGAAAAGCCTGCATTGTTTGCACAATTTTTATTCTTCATGAATATGCTAAATTTTCTCACCATTTGATTCGGCTTCAAGTTCAAGATTCTTTGTAGCTTTCTTGCTTATTGCCTTTAGAGAAATTGATTTCTTTTCTTCAATTTCTTCTTCCTCCTTTATGCTTCCAAGCTCCAATTCATGTTCTTTGAGTTTTCCAAATAAGGTGGCCATGTTCATGTTGGTCAAGTCTCTTGATTCAGATGTTGCAGTGACTTTTGGCTGCCAGCTTCTGTTGAGGCTTTCATTCTGAATAGCTCATAGTCTTGTATGAGAGAATTCTTTTTGGACCTTTTCACTTCATCCATTCCTTCATGTGTGAGTTCAAGAACCTCTCACATCTCTTTAGCAGTTTTACATTGGAAAATCCTGAAAAATTCATCCATGGTTAGAGCTGATGCAATAACATTTCTAGCCTTAACATCATATTGAGCTCTACGGTTCTCATCTTGAGTCCACTCTGAAATTTTTTTGAAAACAACTTTTCCATTCAAAACATGAGTGGGCTCATATGGACCGTTTAAAGTTACATCCCAAACTCCTTTATTCACCGGTTCAAGAAAGATTTGCATCCTTATTTTCCAAAAAGCATAATTTTTTCTAGCAAATAGTGGTGGTCTATTTGTCAAAGCACCTTCATCAAAGGTTTGAGAATTGAAAGCCATTTTCTAGGATCAATCGATTTAATGAAAATAGTAATAGACTAGTATTTAAAATATTTTATGAAAACCAGCTCTAGTGCAATTGTTAAAATAGAATGACTCAATTTCTCACACCAAGAGGGGGGGGTTGAATTGGTGAAGTATACAAAATAAAACTTTCAAAATATTTTTCACCAAAAGAGATGCCACTAAACTTTTCTTGAAACACAAGTTAAAAGATTTTCAGTGTAGGAGAAATTTAATCGAATGAATGCAGAGTGTAATCGATTCAATGTAAAAGAGTAGGGATAAGAAAGATCAAACGTTGTGTTTTTATACTGGTTCAACCAAGCCTACATCTAGTGTCCTTCCAACCACAGGAAGCCAATGCACTATAATGATCAAGTTTTTTTAACAAGGTTTTTATAGAGACCTCATGTCAAAAATATAGAACACCTCTCTAACCCTCTAATCAAAATATAGGCAGTAAATAAACAGACTAGCAGCAAGAATCCCGTCTCCTACAGTCTAACCCCTTTGAGGCACCCTCAAAGTGAAGAACGCAACACGTCCTTCTTCCTGTAATCGCAACAGGGAACTCAACCCAATTTTCAGCAGATTGTAGAACCTTATCTTGTAGTAGACACCCAAATGTGCAGATAGATCGGACTTTGAAAACACAACAACCTTGCTCTTCAAGAAATCACAAGTAGTTGATCACCACGGTCAAACTAGTTTGTTGGAGCTTTTTCTCTTCCAATAAGAATTACACTTTTCTGCAAAAGAATATGAAAATGTCATAATCACAAAAGTTCTTACAAAAATGAAATTTGCGTCATAATCACAAAGGACCTTTGATTTGAATGAAGAATTGTTTTCTGTTGATTTTGTCTAGAACTTTCTTCTTGTTGAAGTTTACCGAGAGAGAGCATGAGAGTTTTCTCTAGCCTCTCTCCCTAGCTAGGCTGCCAATCCTAGCAACTTTATCCACCATCCGCATTATATTTCAGCACCTAATCCTCTTCCCTCATTCCATTTTCTCCAGCACCGCTTCATCTGTTTGTCTTCATTGAATCACTATTCAATTCAGTCATCATCTGTTTCAACCTTATTTTCATCACGAAGTCATATAATCTACTTCAATCCAGCCACCGAACACTAATTGAAGAGTGGTTTATAGAGTCTCCGCTTCCTCTGGTCATCATCATCATAATTCATCTCATTTCGCTGCGTTACATCATCATTTCAATCACGTCTAAGTTGTTCCTGACTTCCAATCAACCTTGGAATCCAGAAGATGTTGCTTCCACCACCAGAATCAACTACATCCTTCTTCCATCATGTGGTAATTAGAGCTTAGGTTATGGTTATGAGTTTTCTAGCAGTAAGATAAGTCATTCCTCTAATCTATCCGTGTTGTCTGTTTAATTCTGTATGGTTTCTTGGTTTTGTGTTTCGTGTTACTGTTTCATTAATTTTGTTTGGTAATTTCTGATGAATATTAGTGTTTCATTCATCTAGTGGTGTGCTCGTTCCTTTTCATTACATTTTAATCGGTGATTTACTTATTTGAGTCATTTCCAGTTTTAGATTTCAATTTCAGTTTGTCAAGTCATGTGCTCAAAATTCTGATGCAACTTTTAATTTGTCAATAAATCTAGGTTTCCTGCTTTGGTGCTTGGATGTGCTTGAGTTCAAATGAAAGTGTGCCATATAGCAACCAAATAAGGCAATGAGTACCAGATAAGTTCAAATGGGTTCCAGCGTCAAAATCTTTTAATTATTTTGCAGGAAAGGAGTAGTAGCTGCTGAAGCAATATTCAACTCAACGATGAACTACCATGATGCATAATAATTGTTTGTATGATTGATTGCATGAATGAATGTTTCTTGAATGATTGATTGAGTGATTGTATTCTATGAAAATCAACACTCTCGAGTTTTAACTGATTATATGAAGTATTGTTGAGATTGTTGATAGGGGGAGCATTGGTTTAGTTGAACCCACATATATCTTAGTGATATCCTTACATGTTATATGCGTTTTTGAGAACACGATTGTGTTGTTTATGTTGTTCATTGCATTTCACTGTATTATATATGTGATTTTACACCTAAATGCATGACACATGTTTATGGAAAAGAAAAACCACAAGCACTTTTGTTGAACTTAAATTGTGTGGCAAAACAACAGTTTTAAGTCGATTTCATTATGGGGTGAGTTGATTAAAACTCGTGTCTTTTCACAAACTTTTTCAAGTGTGCTGTGAGAGTTTTTTTGAAAAGAAATGTTTTCAAAACTATTTTACTCTGTTATAAAGTCGATTACATGCAGATTGCATTCGACTGAGTTTGTTATGTTTTGAATAACTGTTAATGCTTGATATAACTATCACAACGACTATATTTTTAAATATGTTGACCAAGCATTAAAAGAAATTTGACTACATTAATTGTACATTCAATTAACTACATTGATTGCTGTTAACTGCAATAACAGAATTGTTACATTCGACTGCATTAGTAGCTTAGTCGATTAAAATGCGTCAGAGTTGCGTTTATCTATAAATTGACGCGAATTTGATTTCTGTTAGAACTTTTGGGAATCTAACAATTTGTGATATCTTTTGCAAAAAGAGCATTCTTACAGAAGGAGAGTAAGAGCTTCAAGAAACAAGAAGTGACTATGGTGATAATCTACTTGTTGATTCTTGAAGAGCAAGTTAACTGTACGTTGGGTGTAACTAAGAGATCAGAGGCTACAATCTTGTGAAGATTGGACTGAGGTTCCCTGTTATGATTACATGAAGAAGAGTGTGTTGTGTTCTTGATTAGAGGGTTAGAGAGGTGTTTTAAATTTTTGACGTGAGGTTGCTATAAAAGCCTTATTGTAAAAACCTTGATCATTATAGTGCATTGACTTCCTGTGGTTGGAAGGACACTGGATGTAGGCTTGGCCGAACCAGTATAAAAACTCAGTGTTTGATCTTTCTATCCCAACAATCTTTTATTTTCGACTTCTTATCTTACTCAATCGATTTAATTTCCACTACATAAACAAATCTTTTACCTTGCGTTTCAAGAAAGTTATAAAGGCATCACTTTTGGTGAAAAAGATTTTCAAAGTTTTACATTTTATACTTCAACAATTCACCCCCCTCTTGGTGTGAGAAATTTTGCCATTTTTTTTAACAAGTATAAAGTCGAATATGTTTGAAGATGTATGTCTCTGTTTCTTAATCATTGTTGACACATTTAATTGGATTTGGACTTAATTAAACCGATTAAGAAATTCTATTATGGACTTTCTGTTTTTGAAAATCTAGTTAGGCATGATTGAATAATTGATTGTTCGCGCCTTTATATGTATGTTTGTATGCTCCAAATCTGCTTCATAGTTGTGTCACACAAAACCCTTATCTATATCAAAGTGTCTCTGCACATTACACTATTTTTGCAATGGCCACCTCATCTTCACATCCAAGAAAGCGTCATGCGTCTTCAATCAAGGAACCAAATCCTTTTGGTTGGTTTAGTGATGACGATCAACGAACTGACTTCATATGCCAGTGGGGGTTCAAAGAAGTTATCAGACACAAATGCCTGAGCATTCTATTCTTTCGCACAAAGGGTTTCTTGTTTCAAGAATGACTTGTCAAAGCAGGTCTGATCAAATTTGTTGAACTTCAGGGAGATTGCTATCCAAATCTTGTAAGGTATTTTATGTCAATTTAAAAAGATAAGGAAACTATCTCACTTCCAGGATAAAGGGTGTTACTGTCCACATTGACAACTCCATTTGGAAATATGTTGTTGGATTTCAGCCCGAAGGAATGAAGGCTCATCAAGGCATACTAGGATTCAACAAAATTGACATTTACAACAGTTTCTTAAAGAGTCCAGACATGATAGGGAAATGCGACTCCTCAGTATTGAAAATCTAAGCAAGGAGGAAAGTTTATGTGCATACGTGATCACCTAGATTTTACTTCCAAGAGGTGAAGATTAGTTTCTACTGAATGTTGAAGATGTGTATCTATTGTATGCATTGCAAACAGGGACAAAAACAGATTGGACATCTATAATATGTGACTATATGGTAAAGATTGCAAAGCAGAAGGAATATCATCTAACCTTATGCTATCTTCATTAGTAGGGTCCTAAAAATCCAAAATGTGGACATCACAAATGAAAGGACAATTTGCTGTAACAAGAGAAATATATTAGACAATTGTTCTTAAATTCTGTGGGTCTTAGAAAAAGTAAAGATGGTTGGTTATTCAAGGATGAATACCTTCTTGGTACTGATGAAGTGAATCCTGTGAATGTTGATACATCCAGATACAAGTTCAGACCTTAAACAAGATTTGAGGAGTTCGTAGATGAAAGATTTAATCAAGTTGATGAGAAAATGGCAATGCTTCAAAGATCCTTTACTGAACTGCACAGGAAAATGGACTATGCACTAAGAATAAATGCATTTGGTGACACCTCTGTAGATGATTTTGAGAGAGAGAAGAATAATGCAGATGAGAAGGTTCTGGAGTCATCTAAACAAAATAAGGGTCCTGTGATTACAACTTTTAGTTTGTTTTGGTTGTAGTGATTTATTTTTTGTGTTGACTGTATTGTCTTTAATAGATGGCTTTATATGTCATTATTGTCATGGCTTTATCTAATTGTACTTCAAGTTTGATTTTAATGAAATCAGAAGTTATTAAAATCGATTATGCTATGCTTGTATGCGAATGAACTGTTGATTATTGTTACATTCATACATTTGCATACTTATATTATACCTGTGTTAATTCTTGTATAACAATGATTCTAAAATGCTTGATCTAAAAAGACTTTTGAAAGGTTTTGTAGGAATATCACTTGCTGACTGGATGGAACTGGATAATCTAAAATATGCTACAGCAAGAAATTAAATCGATTAAACATCAATAGTGGTTTAAAGATTCCAAAATTAAAATATCTGATATCTTTAGATCCTTTTTTATTTGCTATTGATTGGTTATTTCTTCTTATATCTCTATGCTTATCTGCTGCATAAAATATCTGAGATAATAAGAGATTAAAATGTGTTGTTTGATTGAATCAGTATTGTTATGTTATTGTTGTAATGTATCTGATCTGATACAATGTTAATACATGCTGATAAATGCTCTGACATATTGATGAGTCGTTATTTCTTGAATTATATTTAGTTTATTGCACTTAAATAAACCAGGGAATTGTACTTAATTGTCTAGTATTTTCCCATTTTTCCTAATTGTGCTCAATTT
>NW_025902524.1:33798-45182 GCF_018835915.1 Vigna umbellata | reverse complement strand
TGTGTGATAGAGCAATCAGATATGAAGCTCTAGAAGAGAAATTTGAGGTGAACAATTTTTTATTCCTTTTGGGTTTCTCTAACAGTTTTTACATTTATTTCTTCTTAGTTTTGCAAAGGGTTGCCAATGCTTGAACCCAGTGAAGTAAAATCTGCAGGAAAAGTTGTAGATTGGCTAGCTGAGGGGCTTCAACCTTTGCTACCAGAGAAGGTTGAAGCCAACTTGGAGAAATTGGTAGTATCAGGTCATAGTAAGGGTGGAAAGACAGCATTTTGTGTTGCACTTGGTTATTCAAAAATCAAGCTAAAATTTTCAGCACTGGTGGGCATAGACCCTGTGGCTGGAATATCTAAGTCTTGTGAAACAAATCCTCATATTCTGAAGGGAGTGCCAGGATCCTTCAATTTGAACATGCCTGTTGCTGTGATTGGTTCTGGGCTGGGTCCAAAGAAGAGTAATTGTTGCACTCCACCTTGTGCTCCTGATGGGATGAACCATAAGGAGTTTTTCAAGGAGTGCAAACCACCTTGTGCAAATTTCGTGGTGGCAAGGTATGGTCACATGGACATGTTGGACGATGAAACAGCAGGAGTAATTGGGACATTATTGTCAAAATGTGCGTGCAAGAATGGATCAGGTCCTAGGGATTTGATGAGAAGAACCATTGGAGGCTTGGTTGTGGCCTTCTTGAGGGCACAATTACATGACCACTGGAAGGATTTTGATGCTATTTTAGGGAATCCTAACCTTGCTCCAACTCAATTGGACAACATGGTATACATTCCATCATCATAGTTGTTAGGATTACATGACTTTGATCCCACATCGAACAGAAATATATATATATATATATAGATAGTGTTTGTCTTATTCAAGGAGTTATCCTAAATCACGTTTGTAACAATTGAGCGCATTTACATATTATTGGAAACGCGCTTTTCGCAGGTGTCTTTACAATTTGAATTTTATATATACTTGGCAATGTTACTTGGTAAAAAACATTACTACTCTTTCATTTGATCATAAAAATAAGGCATTTCAAATTACTTTATTAACTTCTTGCGTTCGTGAATATATTGACAAGTGCTTCTGATATTTTTATGTCAGGAAATGTATTTAGTGTTTTCTTTTGGTAATAAGAGGACAGAAGAAGAAATAAAGCAGCGTTTGGATAAACATTTCAAGATTTTAAGGAAGTTAATGCGTATAAGGAAGGATTTAGCTACTTTAAGTTTGTTTAATAAGGTAATATTTGGATTATCGTTTGTTTATTGTGATTTGACTTATTTTTAAATGTCGTATAATTAATATTATTAATTTATTCATTTTAAATTTAAATAAATATTACTTAGTCAAAATAAAATGTAAATGATACCATAAAGGATTATCTAGTAATTTCTCCTTGACAACAACTTGTTTTATCTGTTGTACACATTTGAAGAAGCCAAAGCCCAGTATGCCAAATAGGCTGGACAAACATGGGCTTAAAACGCCTGTAAAATGGGCCTGGTAATAAGATCTTCTGTATAAACTGAATTTTTTTCCATCATCTTGATAATTTCTAATTGCACCTCGTAATTTTCAAAACACATGAAATATGTATAGAAACAAGCTTTTTTTATAATAAAATTCTTTCCAGAAAGAGCTCTTTCTCCTAATCTTCTTCCTATGCAACAGATAATGAACGTACAATGACAATGGTGCAATAATGATGATGGTAACAGTTACAATGGTGGTGGTGGTGTATTATCCTGTCTATTCTATAACATAATAATTATATTTAGAATTATAATAAATATTAAGCTTTTAAAATATATATGTATCATAATTTATATCTGTTTATATATATTTAAAATTTAAATTTAAACTTAATAATATGATTTCAATTTTAAAAATACATATTGATTTTTAGTTTTACTTATATTTTTTTTTTCATAACTTTTTTAAAGTAGATAAAAATTGCAAAGCGACTTGATAGACTTGGATTTGATCGAAAAATTTGATCTCATTTAAAACAATAAATTTAAATAATTATACGAAAAAAAGTATAATTTAACCAGAGAATCGATAAATAAATTATTTAAATTTTAAATTAGTTGCGCATGATGAATTGACCGTCTAATTTAACTATTGATTTCGAGATAATATTAATTTAAATAATAAATGGCTTAATCACCGTCATTAATTTGATATTGAATTTTTGATCTATAGAAATGTGGTATAAAGTAGTTTTTATATTAATATAGTATTTCTTAAACATTTTAACATGTGTGTGTTATAAACATTTGAATTTTGAGGGGATGGAATTGAGAAATATTTTATTATCTTGGGATACTCCTTAATTTAGAAAAGCAGGTTCAGTAGCATGCCTAATTAATCCCTCTTCCATGCATCATCATACATTACTAGCTCTCTTTTTTCTAGTAAATTTCCCTGGCCCACAAAATCACCTTATCAATTATTTAACAATATTTAAATTTATTTTTTTAATTATGACTTTGATTTTCTTAATAGGTTTATTAACTATTGCTGGAAAAGAACATAATTATAGAAACCTAATTAGTCCTTTGAATTTAATATTGTCACACCTGTACTTCTCTGTATTAGTGTTCTCACTTGTTTTAACTTAGAGTATTTTCTAAACCAATATTCTTATCTGAGGTAATTTTTTCACAAGTTTATCACGCTTCGTTCTACAACAGTTTCACCATAAACTAATAATAAAAAGTAACACTAACATATTTATATTCATTTGTATAATGTTCAATTTTTTTCATTATATTTAATGTGAAACTTACACTCAAAATCTTATAACAAATTAATAAATGCTTCAGACAAGAGTAAAGATGCAAGATTACTGATAGATCTATGGTAATAACTAACAGTCATTCTTTGTAAAGTACAGAAGAATTAGCCTTGATTTTCTCGCCAAAGATAAAGAAGTCAGTGAAATGAAAAGAGAAGGAACATGAATCTTGAGAAAAGGTAAAGTAGGATGGTGGTGTTGGTGCTTCATACAATAGTGAAATAAGCTTTTTGTGCAGATTGATATGTGAGCTTATCATTAATCGTTGTTCTGCACTCTGTAGGCCAAAATCGACTGATGTAAGCAATGATAAATCATCAATGATCATCTGAGCAGCATGAAGATTAAAAGTTGAAGGTACCATAATTTTAAGGCCCCACACGTTGCATCATCATCACAGCCACTTTAATTGTTCAATAAAAATACAACCCCCCTTTAATTTTGACTTAGAATGGACCAAAATAAACCAGTAAATTCAATGATTATGTGCGTGAATTCACGCCAATTTGATCTCTCTTTTGCTTTTCCCATATGAATTATTGAACAACAACTGAGCTGATGATTATTATTGCTTGGCGTGCTTAAAGTATATATAGTGTACAACCAACATAATCAAATGTAAAACTATGAACCTATTTGCAGATAAGTTGATTGTAGAAATGCATAGCATACCAAATGCATTCAGAAATAGTAACATTTGTCAATTACACTTGAGATTTACCATTTAAAATGAACAAACTCATACATCTTTCTTTAGTTTATTTTCATTAGTGTTGTGTTTTTCTAGTAATCTTCTCTTAAATCTTGTGGGATGTGCTTAATTTGCCTTCCACACACAACAGATCAATGATCATTATAGCAGATCTGAACAAAAAATGGAACTTTCAAAAGATTAGGTGTCTACAAAAACAAAAACTGCACCTTCTAATCTGAATATGACATGTCTTCCACTAGGTAGTTTTTCACTTTTCAATTGACAATTTCACATTCAAAATAGCAAATCTAATGATCCTCACTTATTTTTTCCCATTTCTCATAGTAAAATCTTGTAACAGTGATATGTGTAATAAAATACTGAACACTTGACAAGAATATGATGAGTCTTAATCATTATGATCAGAGGGATTTCCCATTTCCATTAGACGACAATTAAGAAATGGTTATTAATTACTGCCTTTTACAACACACCGATTAATCTTACAGTGATCAAAATTCAAACCCTTTTGCATCAATGAAACCACAGAGATTACTCTCTATTGGCAGCACTCTATTCCTTGTAATCCATTGCACTATGCAGCACCCTCCTTTATCATGATGGCTACTGATTGTGAAGTTCATGTCACTAATTTCCCAGTGCGTGTTATGATCATCATAAGAGAGCATGTGGCTTTATAATAAAAGAAGCACACATGGGTGTAAACAAATACTCACCACATCAACATCACCGAAAGGTACCACGGCCGAAATGGTGGGTCAGAGACATTCATGCATGCTAGTAGAAATTTTGGAAACACAAGTGAAAACAACAGAACATTTTTCTGTTGTAATATGTAATTTAAGTATGTGTTAAGAAATCTAAGTTTAAATCTTACATTGAATAGATAGAAAATTAAATATCATATAAGAAAAAAAAACTATAAATTTATTGTCTTAAATTATTTTAGTTTGGAAGTAATCTTATCACTTATATATATATATATATATATATATATATATATATATATATATATATATATATATATATATATATTATAGTAAGTCTCAATTAATTACTTATAAAATTGTTCTGTCACATTCAATAGTCTTGTGTAATTTAACAATTAAGATCAAACATAATTTAAATATTCTTTTCTTTTTTTATTTTCTAAAATGTAGATAAAATCGTGAAAATGAATAATACTTTTGACTATGTCACTGGACTTACTTAGGATTAAAACAAATGTTGATTTTGGGAGAATTAATTTCTTTTCTTATGATTACTTATTACTGGACATTAATTTTCTTTTATCTATGCCACTGGAAATTCCCTTTAGGCTGAAATCAGCAATCTAGCTTTTTGACTGAAAAATAATTTCACCACATGTTTTGGAATCATCTTTCTTTCTTTCATTCTGTCCTTTTACTCCAATTTTCTGAGAGATTGAAATTTTGCACCACTAACAGTAGGAAATAATTGCATCTCAATTTGGCTATAGTTTCAGTCTGATCTGTTAAATCGGTTTGACCACCAAGTTCCACCGAAAGGTACTAAAATGTTAATTATAACATGCAAAATTTCAACCCTGAACTATATGACCAAACCATCTAAGATATAAAATAGCCATATAATCTTGACTTTCAGACACTAAGAAGAAGAAAAATTATAACATCAATAAACTACAAGAAGAAAAACTGTGCAGATTACATCCGAAAGTACTCAGTTTCGTTAAATATTTAAAAAGCGATTTGTAACATTTTACAGTAATATTTACTGTTACCTGAAATCATTAAGCAGTAATTTGGATGCTAATAAATCTCTGGAATGAAGTAATTTTACCTTTAAATAGTGGAAAGTTTAAAGTGGTGAAATAAGGGACAAACCTAGCTATTCACTCTCCTTCAGTCTTATTTTACTTTAGCTTTTCGGTAAGCTCTTAGTATAAATAGGGACTAAACTCAACCGAAAATGCACCATCACAGAAGCAATTAACACATATTCCTCTCTCATTCTCACTCAAAACACAACCCTTTTTCATCCTAATTGAGGTGAAAATGAAGACAGCACACATTGCTTTGTGCACTTTGGTGGTGCTGCTTGTGGCTGAAGTTCAAGTGTCAATGGCAGTAACATGCAGCCCAGTACAGCTGAGTTCATGTGTGAGTGCAATAACCTCTTCAACTCCTCCATCAAACCTATGCTGCTCCAAGATCAAGGAACAGAAACCATGCCTTTGCCAATACCTCAAGAACCCCAATCTGAAGAGGTTTGTGGACTCACCTAATGCAAGGAAAGTTGCTAGCACTTGTGGAACTCCCTTCCCAAGGTGCTAAGTGTTAAATCTGAAGAGGGTTTCTCTGCCTGATTATGCATGATCTTCATCATGATCTCCAAGTGTTCTGGCAAGAGACTAGAGAGTGAAAGAAAATATATATATATTTGTGGTATCATCGTATATGGTGTGGTTTAACGTCTCTATGTTTTCATGTTAGTAAAAATGTACTAGTCCTAATGGATATGTGATGCTTTGCTTTCATGTCATTCCATTTCAGTTCCTTGGTGTGGTCTCATCTTACGTAACGTTAGCTGTTGCAAAAGACTGTATTTATAATTCAAAGAATGATCTCATTATGTGTCCTTCTTAACTCTCCTTTCACTTTCTCTCTCTCACTCAATTTGTCACTGACATTGCTTATTATGACAGAATTTAACATAAATGCCAAGCCATAAAAACAAATGGAGAAAACAGATAACAAAAATGTTATTTGGTTGCACCATTAGTTGCCTTAACTATGATGAGTATCCATGATTGTCGAAATGCCATAATATCAAACACTTTTTGTCACATTCTCTTGTATTATTTTCTCTTCCTCTATCTAGCACTCTCATCTGAGTTGGGAAACAAAGTTTCTGTACATGCGAATTGTTCCCGTAGAAAAAATCTTAATCATGTATTAAACATAGACAATCAAGGTTTGTCATTCACGAAAGTGAAAACAGTTTTGGCTTATATGCCCACTAACATGACACACTGATATATAATACTCAGTATGAACGTTAAAGGCTATTTAAAGGCTAGTGAAATATAAATCAGAGACCTGCAGATCATATATGAGTATTATATATAGATAACTTTCTCAACATATATATGTGAGTAATTTTCATCAGACATGATAAAAATTAATGGCTATTTTAAAATTACATAGCCACTATCAGCATTAATATTTTAGTCTAAACTATCTGCACAAGATTTTTAGGTGAAGATTTGCCATTTACAGTAATGTGTATACATGTCAAGAGTCTTTCCTCTCTCACTTTTGACTCTAACAGGAATCTAGATATGGTGATGGAAATTATGTTTAGGGCCTGGCAAGTTATGGAGGAATAGATACAGGAGGGTGATGAGGGGCGAGGACGGACGCCCCAACATGGACGAACGTTCAGAGCAGGGGCGAGGACGAGCGAGGACGAGCAGAATGTGGACGAACGTCCTAACATGACGAGAGGCCGGCGTCCCTCGAGGGGCAGGACGCAGCGTCCATAATGAATGCTGGCCAGCTGATGGATAGGCAGATTTACTGTAATTAAGACCGTAATAAAATAGAGTAATAAGGACAGATTTATTCTTTCCAGATAATTTACATTTAAATAGGCCCTTAAGTTTAATTAACTTAATAAATTGGCAATTATGGATTATTCCGTACCTTTTCTGAAGCGTAATTAGTATTAATTAGGAGGCACCTAGGGTTAGGGCATGCTTTTGATTATTGGAATATTGTAAAGAGGTTATGCTCTCGTGTGCTGATGAGAACCTGCTCCCAGTCATTGGTTTTGATTCGTTATTCCCGAATCTCTGAAAAGGGTTTTATTCACTTGGTACTGTTCCGTTCATTTGTGAAGGCAGGTTACGGGTCAGCGTCACAATTGGTCCGACCTCGGCTCAATATCAAGGAGAGGAGAGCGTGATGGAGGGGAAAATGGAACCTTTTTTTGCCGCCATGGACGGGAGGATAAGAGACCCTAGAATCTCCATGGGCGGGCTGGATCAGCGGTCCAGGAACTAGTAAGGATACCCCCCTAAGCGAGCGAGTCGACGGGAGGAGGGACCCTGGATAGTAGCCAGGGGTCAGTAACATGGACGAAGGAATGACGATGGGGGGGGGGGGGGGGGGGGGGAGAGAAAGGGTGTGGGTGGGGGGGGGTATGAGAGGCTGGAGGAGGACTAGGAGGGGGATACCGGGAAGAACAACCTTATTGGAGGAAGAGTTTGAATTGCCGTATCGAAGGCAGCGAACCTATGAACTGGATTTATAGGGCGGACAAATTCTTCGAACTCCAAGGGGTGCCCGAGGACGAGAAGTTGCGACTGGCATACATCAGCATGGAGGGACTTGCCGGACACTGGTTCAGGTTTTGGAGAGAGAAAGCAAGAGACCGGTCATGGGCCGGGCTGAAGGAGGCATTAGTAGTGCGGTTTGGAGGCCGAAATCAAGGAACGGTCTTTGAGCGTCTAGCAGCATGTAGACAGACGGGTCCCGTGGGGGACTACATCCAGGAATTCGAGGTGCTGGTGAGCCAAGCAGAACACATACCCGAGGCACAGTTATTGGGGTTATTTTTCCTGGCCGCCACAAGAGGGGATTGTAACCAACTCAGGTTGCTAGATCCGAAGGACTTTATGGAATGTCATGAACTAGCCAGGGACGTGAGCGTCCAAACAGGACGCGGGAAGTGGAGGAATCAGCAACAAAGGGCAGTCGTGGGGAAAGACGAGCGGATCCGTGGCAAGGGTGGACCCCAGCCGCAACAACCAGAACCGAACGAACGCCGAAGGAGGCCCCAGGAGGGGGAATGAGCGTACGTTCTCTAACGCTCAAAGCAGGAACGTACGGGATTTACCGTACGCAGAGTACGTCAAGCGCAGGGAGGAGGGGAAGTGTTTTCGATGCGACGGACCGTTTGGTCCAGGCCACCGCTGCCCAGAAAGAGGGCTTAGGACGCTGATCTTGGCCGAAGAGGAGGAACCAGGAGGGGAAGAAAAGGAGGAGGTAGAATGCGAACAACTGGAGCTGTCTGCTTTCTCAGCCGGAGGGCTCACCCAGCCCAAACGATGAACTCACGGCCAGATAGGGAGCAGCAGGTTCTGATCCTAATTGACAGTGGCGCCAGCCACAACTCATAGCAGGGAGCTGGTAGAAGACCTAGCCCTTACCCGTGGTTGGATACACCATCCTACCGTGTGAGTTTGGGGATGGGCGGAGGAAGAACGCGAGGATGTTGTGAGTCAGTAACGGTCCAGGTAGAGAATGTGTTGATTACGAACGTTTCACTTGTCGACTGGGCGGAGTAGATGTGATCCTGGGGGTCGAATGGTTGGCTAAGCTGGGCGAGGTAGTCATTAACTGGAGGCAGCACCTGCGTACGTACAACAGGGGCAGGGTGATTATCAAGGGAGATCCCACGCTAACTAGGAGGTTGTAGAACCGTCGCCTTGCTTAAAATGACGGAAGTTGAGATATGGACATGTGTGGGAGCTTGGGGAGACCGAGAAGGAAAGGGACCCAAACCGTACGTTCCGGAAAAAAAAACGTTCGGTCCCAGAACGACTCCGGCGCAGACGCTCGACATCAGCGAATCCTGGGACGATACGCGGAAGTGTTTCACGAGCCGGAGGGACTACCCCCTGATAGAGGAATGGTGCATCGCATACCCTTGAAGGAAGGGACGGACCCCGTAAACGTAAGGGCATACAGATATCCCCATGTATGAAGGGGAATTGATAAACAGGTGGCGGAAGGCTGGCGGCAGGCGTCATAAGTTCCACAGCACCAGCCCTATTCAAGCCCTGTAATTTTGGTGAAAAGTGATGGCAGCTGGCGGTTTTTGAGTGGACTACAGGGCCCTCAACCGAGCCACGTGCCTGACAAATCCTAGTCCCTTGATAGAGGAGTGGTTTGGACGAACTAAGGGGAGCCAAGTACTTTTCGAATGTGGATTTAAAGTAGGCTATCATCACATCCGAATGGGAGCCGGTGACATAGAGAAGACTGCTTTCCGGACGCACCAGGGCCCACTACGGAATTCATGGTATGCCGTTCGGCCTCACCAACGCGCCAGCCACTTTTCAAAGTGCCATGAAACCAACTATTCACACTTACCTGAGGAAGTTCGTACTAGTATTTTTTTGATATTACTGTGGTATAGCCGCACTTGGGACGAGCATTTGGAACAGGTGGCGACGGTGCTAAGGGAACTGGTGACACACAGCTGGGTCGCCAACCGGAAGAAGTGCGAATTCGGCAGGACTCAAATAGGGTATCTAGGCCATCGGATATCAGAGAAGGGGGTGGAGATGGACGAGGACAAGGTGCGGGCAGTGTTGGAGTGGGAGAAACCGAAGACAATAAAGGCCTTGAGGGGTTTCCTAGGGCTGACCGGCTACTACAGGAGGTTCGTTAAGGACTATGGGAAGATTGCCCGGCCTTTGACCGACCTCCTCAAGAAAGGGCAGTTCGCATGGACGGAACAAGCAGAGGGCGCCATGCTTAAGTTGAAGAAGGCCATAACGACAGCACCAGTATTGATTCTTCCGGATTTTAATCAGCCGTTCCACATTGAGTGTGACGCATCCGGGAGGGGGATAGGAGCGGTACTTATGCAAGGGAAGCAGCCCATAGCCTTCTTTAGCAAAGCGCTGTCGGAGGGAACGTTAGGGAAGTCCATCTATGAGAAGGAACTCATGGCGCTGGTTTTGGCCATACAACATTGGAGGCCGTACCTACTGGGGCAACGGTTTGTGGTTCACACGGATCAGAGGAGTTTGAAGTACCTTTTGGAGCAACGCATTACCACACAAAATCAGCAGAATTGGCTGGCCAAGCTCCTGGGATACGACTTTGAGATCGTGTACAAATCCGGGGTGACCAACAAGGTGGCTGACGCCCTATCACGCAAGGATGAGGATGAGCTGCGGGATGAGAAGGAGTTAAGGGTGGTGGTTCGGCCATATTGGCAAGATTTCAGAGAGATTTTGGAAGAAGTTGAGGCGGATGAGGAGCTACGGAAGGTGATAGAGGACTTAAAGAAGGACCCCAACTCCCACCCCTCGTACACGCTGGAGAACGAGCGTTTGCACTATAAAGGGAGGCTCGTTCTGTCCGCTCGTTCGGCCTGGGTGCCCAAGCTGATAGCAGAATTTCATTCTACTCATACAGGAGGCCATTCAGGGGTTTACCGGACGTACCGCAAGGTGGCACAATCACTTTACTGGGTGGGAATGAAGAAAGCAGTGACCGACTTCGTGGCCCACTGAATAGTTTGTCAGCAGCATAAATATCTAACCTCATCTCCGCAAGGACTGCTACAACCGTTACCCATTCCCAACGCCATCTGGGAGGAGATAAGTATGGATTTTATTGTCAAACTACCCAAGTCAAGAGGATATGATGCTGTCTTAGTGGTGGTGGATCGGCTCAGCAAGTACGGACACTTCATACCCCTAAAACACCCATATTCCGCTCGCACTATAGCCGAAATCTTCGTGAAAGAGGTTGTCCGCTTACATGGGGTACCACTCTCGATCGTAAGTGACAGGGATCCACTGTTCTTAAGTAACTTTTGGAAGGAGCTGTTCAAGTTACAAGGCACTCGACTGAAGATGAGCACAGCCTATCATCCGGAGACGGATGGACAGACGGAGGTTCTCAACAGGGTCCTGGAAGGGTATCTGAGATGTTTCTGTTCAGAGCAGCCCAAGGGCTGGAGCACTGTGATACCATGGGCGGAATATTGGTACAACACCAGCTATCAGGAATCAGCCAAATGTACGCCATTCGAAACTGTCTACGGGAGACCGCCACCCTCCCTGCATAGGTTCGTCCC
>NW_025902524.1:7606-30258 GCF_018835915.1 Vigna umbellata | reverse complement strand
ATGTTAGGGCCTGGCAAGTGTATGAGAGGAAGAGATACAGGAGGGTGATGAGGGGCGAGGACGGACGCCCCAACATGGACGAACGTTCAGAGCAAGGGGCGAGGACGAGCGAGGACGAGCAGAATGTGGACGAACGTCCTAACATGGACGAGAGGACGAGCGTCCCTGCGAGGGGCGAGGACGAGTGTCCATAATGAATAGCTGGCCAGCTGATGGATAGGCAGATTATTACTGTAATTAAGACAGTAATAAATAGAGTTAATAAGGACAGATTTATTCTTTCCAGATAATTACATTAAATAGGCAATTAAGTTTAATTATAATAAATTGGCAATTATGATTATTCCTTACCTTTTCTGGAAGGCGTAATTAGTATTAATTAGGAGAGGCACCTAGGGTTAGGGCATGCTTTTGATTATTGGAATATTGTAAGAGAGGTTATGCTCTCGTGTGGCTGAAGGAGAACCTGCTCCCAGTCATTGGTTTTGTTCGTTATTTCCCGAATCTCATTAATAAAGAGGTTTTATTCACTTGTGTACTGTTCCGTTCATTGTGTGAAGCAAGGTTACGTGGTCAGGCACGTAACAAATTATCTTTGTGTAGTTCCTCTTTTTGGTTATAATGATATTTCTTTTCTTGTGTTCTTCTGATAGAATGTGGAAGGAAATACTAACCTAGTTGGAATTACCATGGTTCTCCCTTGCCTGCCTTCTTTCAATTAAAAATAAAATGTCAAAAGTCAAATCATCTCACCTTTATAATTAACATATATATATTTATCTTCATTATCGTATTTGATTTTAAAAGTGAAATATTTCTCATGTCAAGATAATATTTTAGATTATGTGGAATACTTCCTAGAACAAAAAACTCATGTTAGCTGTTATAGAAATTTCTTAATGCAACATAGATTTCAGAAAATTCATTTTAGAATGAATTAGAAGTAGCCTACGAAATAAATTGGGTTTGAGAAGTTGGGCTTTAGGCTTAAAATATCGGGCCCAATCTTGGTGGGTCATACTGGTTTCAGTCTCTGAATCAACCCATAACCTGTCTCTTTCTTGCAGCGTTGGTCTCTGAATCATGTGTGTGACTGTCACCTAAAGGTACAATTCCATACATAAAATACAAAAGTAAGCGAAGTACACACATTGACAACATGCTTCTTGTATATGATGGGAATCCAAATGAATGGATCAGTTTATTGGAACAAAGAACATAGTCCAAAACAATAATTTTGAATTGAGAAATGCGCCAAAATCAATTAGCATTTACAAGACTTTTTTAATGGTACCGTAATATACAAACATGAAATCTATCACAAATTAAGCAAGTTTGTAATGGGATTCCAGCCCATTAACCATGGCCTCTTGTCGGATGGAAGCACGAAGTTCAGTTCAAACATTTCCTTTGACATGTTCCCTCCTGTTCGAAATCCCACAAGCTTTGCAACTATTTCAGCACTCTCCTGTACATGGATAGGATCATGAGGATCAGTCCAGAGTTTGCAGATAAATTGCATCCTCTTCTGCTTCCCATCAAGAGGAACATCCCATTTCATATATAACACTTCCCTCTCCTCCAACGACAAACGTGATGTCAGTCTCTTGGCCAGAAATTCCCTTTCTCGTTTCAAAGCTCTCATACTGCATAATACAAAAATATATATCATTGAAAAACTTTAATTCATAATGGTTAGCGTAAGTGTTCATATATAAAGACAGTTTAAACTGCATATAATGTATGTTCATTATGAGTAAACTGATGAGAACCTTGATGACAATGAGATAGTGGTATGTTCATCCCCAGCATGAGGAGCTGGGCTTGCATTCCCATGTTCTGCTAGTTGTTGTTGCAACCATGTCAAACGCCTTAGTTCTACTTCCATGTATATTTGATCAGCTGGATCTCCCTTGAATAACAAATAGAACTGGGTCCTATGGATGATGGAGACATAACATAGATCCCATAATTCAAGGATCAGCTGTCGTTGCTCTTTAAATGTTATCTGCCACGGGACCTGGGGTTCCTCCTGTTCACATGGGTATTCTTCGTTGTCTATGTTGTGACCATTTGCTTCGTTTGCTTCAAGTTCAAGCACCTTGATATCCAAATAAAAAAACATCAAATACATTAAAATGAAGAATGTGCAATGGCTTCAAAGTATGAAGATTTTTTATCTACAAATATCCAAAATAAAAGAACATGAGTCTAAAGCTATTGGAAATTCATTAAAATGAAAAGTATGCAATGTATTGGAAGATACTTTATCATCCAGAAAACATACCTGGCAAACAAGTAACTGCTTTTGGTACTGCAGTTTCGCCACACGTTCTTTCAATTCTGTCACATATGCTCTTATACTTCTTACATTCTCCTCTGCTGCATTCTGAAACATTTTCTGCATTTTCTTCACGTTAACCGAACTAGAACGTCGATAAACGGGAGTATTTTCCTTCGATGAAACATCTCCAGCTTCTTCACTCTTTGTTGGAGTCTCCTTCTCAGACTCAGGCATATCAATTGAAATAATATCATCATTCTCGGGAGCTTTATTTTCAACATCCGGTTCCAAAACTTGCTGTGTAATAGATAATGGTGAGCAGGGAGATCTTAGGAAATTTTGGCGATTGGCAGCATTGCTTGAAGACAAAGGAAGCAACTTTTTCCTCCTGTGTTCCTTTTTATGCTTAGGGGAGGCTTCATTGGGTGAATGTTGAAAGTTATTCGGGAGAGACATCACCAACTTGTCTATGGACCTCTGAACATTTTCAAGCTGCTGTTCCAGATTTGCAATGGTGCTGCCTTGTGAATGAAGCCGGGTAATCTCCTCCTTGAGATTAGCACTGACACTCTTGTTGACAGAAACCATGCAACCAACTTCAACCTCCTTTGGTGTTGTTGACCTGACAGAACGCATTTCCCTTATTTCTGCTTGCAGTTTTGCAATTGTCTCAGCTGCATCTTGGTTACCTAATCTATGACATGCCACTTCCTTTTGTAATACTTCCAAGGCTCTATTGGCTTCTTCACCTAGCTGCTCTTGGAGATGCTCAAGCTTGCGAATTTCATGCATAAGGGTAAAAGGAGCAGTAGACGACTGCCTCAAGGACTGTCTTAATGCTGATCTTCTTACGTTCTCACATCCTGGATCTGGTTTAAAAGATGATAGTGCACCGGTGAATGAGAGGCACTTCTTGACTGGGAGATGTGGTGATTCAACTGGGTTGGAGACCTGAATTGCAAAATGATCTTAAAGTCAGTTGAAATCAATCATTACAAAGATAAAGGGGTAGATAAAAAAGAGAAATATACCTTTGGGTCATCCTGAAGCTTTCTGCGTAATTCATCCACCTGAGTTTGTGCAAGATCTCTCTGGCGTTTCAGCTCTTCAATTTCCATTTCCATCTGGAAAAAATCAGGTAACAATATTCAGTACATGTTATGATACTTGTTCCTCCTAATGATCAGTTTTCATTTTCCTATTTACCTGTTGAATTTTCCAATCCTTTTCATTTGAAGGATCGGGAGTGCGCAACACTGCCTCCAGCCTTGCAACTTCCTTTTGTAAATGTTTAACAAGTTGTTTGTCTGATACAACCTATTGATAGAAAACTGTCAAATTTGCGTCTTCTTATTTGGAAAACCAATAAATGATTATCAGGTAACTGAACATATCGTTACCATGTTAACTTGGGCGCTATTTGTTACTTCCTTTGCCCGGGTAGCAAACAAGAGAGTGTTTCGTGATTGTTCCACATGGCTCAGTGCAGGACTTAAAGTACAAATAATGGCAGTGCGAGCATTCCCACCAAGGGAATGTTGCAATATACGTGTAAGCTTTGAATTCCTATAAGGTATATGTCCACTTCTTTTTCCAACACTGCATATGATGATACGAATACAAGTAGTTAGAAGAGGGTGAAAGTAGTACTCAATTCTAATAGCTCTACTAGACAATATTGTCCATTATAACAACTAAATTCACTTCTGTAAAACAGCGTCGATTCTGACCTGAGCTTCCTTATAACAGTTGTAAGAGTCATCAAGCTGAGGTTAATATGGCAGCCTTCTTTCAGCCTAGTGCCATCTGCATGTGTCTGTGAAGCCCTCTCACTTCCAGCAAGATCAACAAAGTTCTGCAATCACAGACATGAATTATTCAACAAGAACTAATTCATCCAATTAAAAGTAAGCGGGAAACCTCAAATTACCAAGGTTGCGACAAAAGATTTCACACAATCTGTATTTTCACGAAGGGTACTTTGAATTGTCTGCAATATACACCAAAAGGAAGAAAAATATGATATTCATATTAATTACGAGAGGGAAAGGAAAATAGGATGATCTTCTGAATTTCAGCAAATAATTGTACTACTGTCACTGACCAATCTTATTATCTGGTGAGACCGCGAGCTGTTATCATTTAGAGCAGTTTCGCCAACCTGCCTTTGAGCTGCCAATTAAAAGAACTTTAATAAACTAAATTGTTTTAATGCGCAATAGGTATATAACATCATACAAGCATGGAAGTTCCCTACCTTCACAAATGGAGATCAAATGTCTCAAATGCTTGTCATCTTTTACTGTCTCTTCCACTAGTTTCTCAACCATAGTACCTTTCTACATTACATGAAGAATATATCGTTAAGAAGGAAAGAAATGAAAAAGCATGCTACTGAATTGCTTTCTCATTAGAAAAGAAAAGAAAAAACTTCAAAATATCTTCAAAGATAAGGCAGAATATTAAAATATAAAAATTTTAAAATTCATGATCAGGAAGTCCCCAAATTGTGAGTTTCTAAACCATAGTACCTTTCTACATTACATGAAGAATATATCGTTAAGAAGGAAAGAAATGAAAAAGCATGCTACTGAATTGCTTTCTCATTAGAAAAGAAAAGAAAAAACTTCAAAATATCTTCAAAGATAAGGCAGAATATTAAAATATGAAAATTTTAAAATTCATGATCAGGAAGTCCCCAAATTGTGAGCTTCCTAGTATTAGAGAAAACACTAAATTGGAATCTTACCTCAGGATCATCAAGAAGCTTCAAACTGCGACCAGATTCTGAATTTAACAAGTCCCTTACATTCTCATTGTATATCTCTAGTCCAGATATTTTTATAGTGAAATCCCTTTCAGGAGACTGTAATAATGCCAATTGAAATATCTTAGTCACGCAGTTCACCAAACTTCAAAATTGTAATAGTTTATTACATATATTAAACTAAAACTCAGACAAAATATTCTCTTCATGGCAACAAGAATTCAATTCTATAACTGAAAAGAATGTGAACTACAATGAAACCTTGAAGAAACTTACGTTCAAGATATGTTTGTAGATATCATTGACAGCCCTCTCTGTTATGCCTCTCATTGTATATGTTTTTCCACTGCTAGTTTGTCCATAAGCAAAAACTGTAGCTGCAGAAAATAAGCATGCAATGGTTATGTAATTCGTTCTCCAGCAGATAATGGACGTTTAGACAGAAAAAAACAAACATCTGAAATGCAGTACCGTTAATGCCTGTTAGTGCAGATAATGCCACATTCTTTACTTCTTCGTATACTGCTTCTGTTACTGAAGCAGGACCAAAAACTTTATCTGCAGGGTAAAAAGCTAGGTCAACAAATATTAAAAAGTTTAAGATATTAAATTAAGAATTGGATAAAAGAAACTGTTAATAACTAATCATAGCAAAACAAGGTGAGTAATTTCATTTGATACCAAAAGTAAATGAGATAGGTTGGGCAGCCCGTTCTTGTGCAGGTGGTTTATACACAATAGTATAATCATTGATGCAGTCCCATGCCACCTGATCTTTGGCTAATTGCTCCCTTTTGTTCAAAGGTCTTAACCTTACTGTGACCACAATCTTCTCTTCCTTAGCTCTTGACCCTCCTGGAGTTGATACCGGAGTCCTAACTATCTTCGAAACTGGTGTTCCTGGGGTTTTCAAAGTCATTTTCTACAAAAAGTAGTGAGAAAATCATCAACAATCAAAAATAGGGAAAATTTAGTTAATAGATCAGTTCATATTCAGGGTTAGTTCATAAGTTCTTGTTCAATTTTCAAACATTGAATTGATGTTATATCAAATGAGATCTCTCCTAATGTGACTTGAATCGTGCTAAAGAAATATCAAACAAGAGAGTTTCACCTAAAGAACATTTGAGTTGAAGATTTTTTAACAAAAAGAAAATGAGACTGAAGTTGTATAGATTCACTATAGAATACTTTAACGGGAAAAGATTAAGTTTAGCAAAGGATGAAATGAAATTTAATTTTAATACACCAAACACAGAAAAGGGAAAGATTACATTGCATGTTTTAAATTTTATTACATCAACCACTGATTTTAAGCATTAAACTGAGTAAAGGAGTAAAACAGGGAAGTAAGCAAGTAAACAAAGAAGCACATTAATAATAGATTCCAATCCTCAAATGGAAAATGCAAAATCAACTCATCAGAGAGTTCAACAAGAAATCGCAAAATAAAAGGAAACGAAAGCATAAACTCACATCAACCCTAGTTGAGTAATTTCTTCAACTCAGATTTAGAAGAAGGAGAGAAAAGCGAAGCTGGTGAGAGTTGAGTTCAATTGGAAGAGCAATGGCTGTGTGTGGCAATTGTGATGATTCAAATGATAGATAGCGCATTGGTGTGTGTGCACGACGCCACCATTTCATTTGAATTCGGGAACTCTTCCAACGGCTAGTTTTCTTTTCTTTTTTAATTAAATAATATCTATTACACTATAGTTTTAATTAATTGTTATTAATTTAATTCTGAGTTATTCCAACGTTTTCATTCGCCAGATAATAATCATTGACGGACACTCAAGCAGTGGGACCTGTTTTGAAAACTAACGTTTTCTGTTTTGTTTGCTTCTGAGATGTTTTATTTTTTTACTTGCTTTTATCAAATTAAAAATTTTTTTCCGACAAAAAATGTCAAAAAGAATAAAGGGTTTTTCTTTGATTTTTGTATTTTAGTCTTTTTAATATTTTGGAGAATTTTATCTTAAAACTTATCTACAAAGATATTGGTAAGTGTTTATATTTATAAACTTTATTTCAAATAATACTGATTTTGAAAAGATAACTTTGATTAAAATTAAGTTTAAGTAAAATGGTGTATGCACAGAAACTTGTATTTTAATAATAAGATTTGTAAATACAATTTTCAACTAAATACAAGAGGTGCTTTGCTTTCCTTCTACTAAACTTACTTCTAAAGATAAATAATCAAACACTTTAACAAATTTTAAATTAGATGTGGTTTTTAGTTTTGGAGTGTTCATGAAATTCAAACATGATAAAATAAAATTTGGAATATTGCTATTGAAAATATTAAGCATGATAAATGGATAAATTTATTATATATTTTATATTTTATAAATTTATTTAATTATTATTATCTAAATTATTTGTATAATTTGTTGAAAAATTATATATTTATGTATTATTTTAAGATAAATAATTTAATCTTGCAAACTTAGTATATTTTTAATTTATAAAAAAATTATTATGAATTGTGTAAAATTGTAAGTTTTTTAAAATTTATCATGGAATTTTATATAACTTAGTAAACAATATGTAATGAATATATAAAAAATATATAATTTTAACAATTATATAACTATATTTTACTATAAAAAATCATATAGATTATACCATTATATATTTTATTATTGATTTTGGTGTTATTTTTCAATTAGGGTTAAAAATACATTATTTAACTATATTATTACGACAGTATTTCAATTAATAACTAATAAAAATTTTATTTGAAAATGTGGAACCCAGGTTGAAAATAGAAAGAAAAAAAAAACTGAAGCATAATTATGTAACTGGGAAAAAGAATAATTAATATGATTATAGAGTGTTATAAATTAAATTTAAATTCAAAATTTTCTATTATAAATTAAAAATAGAGTTCCCAAATTATATCTTCATCTTTTTCAATTTTGACAAATTCTTACATAGATAATAAGAATATAACTATTGTGTTTTTCTTCAAAGAATATACACATAATAAAATTTTAATCTATATTTATATATATAAAGAGATTTTTCTTTTTGATATTTATTTATTTTTTATTTTTATCCTGTAAGTTATTGTTTTATTTAAATTAAACTGGTTTTTTAAATTTAATTATTTTTTAAAATTAAATAAATAAAAATAATTTACTAAATAAATAAAAATCACTTATGAAATAAATAAAAGTTGTCTATAATTAAATCGTAAAATTTATTTATATTTATTTTAATAATTATAATTTCATTATTTTTGTTATCATTATAAGTATGAGTTTTTACTATAATTATATATAATTGTATATAGTTTTTAATATTTAGTTGATAAATATGCAATTGTCATTTGATATTTTATTTTAATATTTAAATAATTATATTTTTTTACATTGAATAAAAGGTTTTAGTTATTGGTAACTAACAAAAGTATAATTATTCTGAGGATGATACAACATGTCAGATAAGAACTAAACATTATTATGCTTAACTGAGATTATTATTTTAATCTTCCAAAATAGTCAAGTTTTTTTTTCATGTTATAGTTTATGCAATGGGAACTTAAAAGAAAGTGGGAAGGTTAAACTTCACTATTACCACTTATTATTGAGTAAACAGTTTTAGTTTTATTTCAGATGTAATTTGTAAATATCAACAAATCATTATGTAAAGTTATGAATATAAATTTAGATGTACCTACCTAGTTAAAAAAATAAATAAATATATTTACTAACTCTTAATAATTATACTTGTATCACTATTATCTATTTTCATAATAATTTATGCATTGCTCCATCAAAATATATACTTGATTTAACACCATCCTGATAGGTATGATATTATAGACACTCTCATTATTTTTTTTATTAATTAAAGTTGAAAATATAGGTCAATATTACACACAAAATTCAAAAATGATAAAGGAGAAAAACAAATATAGTAAAATTTGAATCTTTTTCAGTAGAATTTCTAAACGAATCAATCCTATCATGTCTAAAAGTAAGCTTACTTATTAAAACATCATTTTCCTTACTAATAAAGGATTACTCATACCTAAAAGTCCTTAACTTTTTAAGGTAAATATACCAAGAAATATCTCTAACTTAACTAAGGGGTATAAAGTATATTAATTCATGGTTAAGACAAGTATAGTAATTCAAAGAACAGAAAAAATTCTTTGGTTTCACGTCAGAGGCACCCAAAATCGACTTTGATATATATGAGTGTAGGGAGATTCAACACACATAAATCTTCACACGGGTAAGATATTGTTCGCTTGCTTTTGATACTATACTCCAAAAGATTTATGTGGAACTTTGTTTGTATATTAACAATCATCCCCTCAAACAAAAGACTATGGTTCTCCACTTCCCCTACAACAAGAGTCTTTTCTTGTATGTTTATATGAAGTCAATCTTGTATGTTTTTATCTTTATTAATTTAGGAACCACTTAAAAAATTATTTCTTACTTCAATTTTGAAAGTAAAAATAGTAATGTTTATATGAAAATTATATATAAATATAAAAGTCCATTATAATAATTATACACTCAAAATCAATTTTGAAAACAAGTTTCCAAACAACATTTATATGAAAATCACATTCATATTTTATGTTGTTCAAACAAAATCACTTTTAAATCACTTTCATTCAAAATCAATTTTACAAATTCACATCAATTAAAATTAATCAATTCGACCAATACATATCCAAACACACCCTAAAACATACCTAGAACATACTTCAATAATCGAATAATCATGTTTGAAAAGAGGCAAAGAAAAATGAATAGTTGCACAAGGGAAGAAACTAAAAGATAACCACCAAAAAACTAAAAGGGAAGAAACTTTAGTTCAGATAAAAAGGAGAAATGAAGAACAATAGACCCTTGGCCAAGACAAACATGATAGGAATCCTATTGAGACAAGAGAACTATAAATAAAAATAAATAAATCTAGACACAACCAATCGAATGTTCAGTGCAGGTCCAATACTATTGGTTTAAACAGTCAATATGAAAAGATCGCACAAGTGGTTAAGTTAAATTTTCAAAAAGAAAAGCCAATCATTTATGATTTTGCAGCATCACCAATCAATGCATTGAGTTTCCCAACACATCTTTGAATTCTCAGACATGAAAACTGAACAATATTTCATTGGGTGGGACCATTGACGCTACAACGTGCCTATTTCACACACTCCATGTTTTACAATTTTGCCCTAAAAGAGTCATATCAGATTTGGTAAACGGGTGACATGTTATCTTCTTTTATTAGAAAACCTTCAGAGCAAAAAGCACTATTTCTCCCCCAATTAATTCTAACCAAACATGCCACTCATACTGCCAACAACACAATTCATACTTGTCTAAATACTACAACTTTGATAGAGCTTATGATTAACATCTCAAGAATACAACACTTCTTTTAAAATGGTAAACTATTGTACAGCCCATGTAACAAGGTGTTCACCAGATACACTTACTTGGATCCACAACAGTACCTTGTCATGCAGAAATTACATATTCCATCAATTCTTTTCTAAATCACAACATAACATAACTACCAGTATATATTTAGACTGAAAACTCAATCGTTATTTTAGCTCAAAAGTCTGGGATCATCTAGCTTAATCTCACATATTCTTCCGTGAAAACCTTTTTTGTTGCATGTTGTGCTTTATCTCCCATCCATGAGAATTTTACACTTATGTGACAGTTTTTCTCCACACAAAACCCCTTTTCTTTCTTTTATTTTAACTTTATCCATCTCTTCTTTCTTTTTCTTTTTTTTTTTTCACTTTAGCAATCTCTATTTCACTCTTGACTTGAGACCAGCTCATCTTTTGTGCTGCTTAAGCTTGTGTAACAGGAAGAGGAATCCACATTAGAAGTGCCAAACATCAGTCTCTATTGATGGATGGACCATACCAAGTTTGAATTGAGCAATGAACACAGAAATTTAAGGCTAACAGCTTTAGCCATCAGAAGGTAATGACATGTCATCTCATTTGGTTCACCTGTGGTATGTGCCATGTGATTTGAAGAACTGATAATCTGGGTGATTCACTTGAAGCTGCCGTAACCAGTTATCTGCGTCCTGCAAGAGAGAATTTGCTAGTTGACTCTCTCTAACTCCATTTTGTGTCCATATAGACCCCTTTAACTTGTAGGAAGCCATTGCAAAAGTTGGTAAGGAAATCTTTGGTACACCATCCACGTGATTTGGATAAACCAAAATTGGACCCTGGGTACCTCCATTTCCTGCACAAATCAAAAGAAAATTAATACACATTGAAGGTAAAGTTATAAAACTCTAATTACCTTTACCTTTTTTGTAATAAAGCATTACTTGCATGAAAAAGTTTATAAAATCAATCACCAAGTGAAGTAATCTATTACTAGAATAATTTTTCAGAGAGGCATGCTTCTAACAAATTATTCCTTATCAAAGATGAAAGATGAGGAAATGCACTAATGCAGAACATTTGCACTAAATGCACTAATGTAGTTCTTCCCTTTGTTCCTTTTCTTCCTGCTCTCACATTCCTCATAGTCTTAAACTTATTTGATTCCTTGTATGCTTAATGTGTTTGTCTTAATATATGTGACTTTTGATTATTACTTTTGAATTAGCCTTTAATTTTGAAATCTTTAGCATTTATAATCTACATCTAAACTTTTAGACATGCTGCTATGTGCCAGTGTTTGGGATTGAAAAACTCTTTAGATGCGTATTTCATATTTGATTCTCTAAAGGAATATTTTGTTTTCATAATCTTACGTTCTTGAGATTTTGTAAACAGGTAAAGAAGAAATAAGTTTAATATGAAAGTACATCTAATAACAATGAGGCCAAATGTTGACGAATCTTGGCATTAAAATGCATGAGTAAATCTAACAATGACATGTACATTAGATAGCTGCATTACAATAAGTAAGAACTACAATGCCACTGCAGATCAAACATAAGGTTAAAGTTCCATGATTACCTGTCAAGGGTGTATGCAGTGTATGGTATGTAAGAAAGCATGCATCTAAATCTTTTAATGTTGGACCAGTGGGTATTCGATATATAGGATACCTGAAAGATGCATAAAAAATGTTAGATAGTAGAAAATGCAGCAATAGTTACTAAAGCAAAAAAATCAAGTTGTTCTCACCATGCTACAGACATCCAACTAACTGGCAATAAATCACAACTTCTCAGTGACTTGAGGCTAGGATAGTGCCGTGCAAGATCAAGTATCTGTCCAAATAAAATAAAAAACATATAAGATGGATTGTTTAAATTAACAGCAAAAAAGCCACACATTAATAGAAACCAGTACTAACCTTGTCAGTCAATGGTTCACGACTATAAGGAGGATCGTGATCAAAATACTCAAAAAGAAGATCTTGAGAATTCCCAGTTTCACTATCATCGCTAGAAAATCCCTCTTGCATTCTATTGCGCTTATCATGTACAGATAGCCTGCTCATTTGAATCGAAACGTCACCTTTATGATATTGACCATTTCCTTGCGCTACAAAAAGTTCAGTCCTTTTTCCAAATTCACTGTCACTGCTTCCATCACTGCTTGAATCTCTGTAATAATCACCATCGCTGTCTTCACTGGTGTACCTGATGACAAAAAAAAAAGGAGACATGGTATGGTTACACACAAAAGCGCAGTAGTGCATTCTTCAGAAAAACATACAATAAGACATGAAGCAATGTATTGTTGGCATACTATTGACAACATACAGGAATCAGTCGCCAGAAATAAAGAAAGAATCCAAGTTAAAAAGAAGTTCCTAATAATTGAGATGAGAAATTGTTAATACCTTGACTTAGTATTTGACTTCCTGTCTGATTGACCATATAGCTGAATAGCCGACAAATAAGGAACATAGTATTGGACAACAGATTGTCTTTGATCAAGTACCAGAGGGACTCCTGCTCCATATACACTCCACTCCTTAAACGATTCCCAGAGATCATTTAGGGCAAAGTAAGATTGATACTCTACATCACAAGTCTTCCAACCTCTCATTGTTGTCTACACCCACAACATAACAAAACCAAGTCCAGAGTAAGTAAGCTGAGTGAAAAAGGAGTGAAATTCATCAATCTTATGCCTAAAGCTGGTAAAATATTTCTGCAAGATTTAGCATTCCATCAACTGTAAGTTAGATACGAACAGAAAAAAGACCAAAAAACATGTGTTTGATTAGCTGTTAAGGTTGAATCATCCAAGATTACATTTATATACATCAGCCAACATGATAACGTTCACATATTTCACATATTTCGTTCATTCTGACAAACTGACTCTTGGTCCAGAATTGATATTCTGAATCAACTTTTGCATTCGATTAAAAATCTACAGAGTTTTACTACTAACTTGTTTTGAGAATAAAAACACTCAAACATAAATCAGTTTACTTCAAACTCAATTTTAACCAAAATCAATTTGGCAATTTCACACTCAAAAATAAACTAAGTGGATATTGTTGTACTCTCCAAGTCCAGTAAAGTAAAAATCATCACTCAGAAGATAACTCAACTCCATAATTGCATAAAGGAAAAGACGCATAATGGACAAGATGAGATCAACCTTAGCTAAATATTGAGCTGGGACTAAAGGAGTTGTGGACCCCAGAAACCGATCAATGTTGCTAGCAGACTCTACAGAAGAGCAAGAAGATGGTTTGCTCAACAAGTATGAAGACTCGTTGGGATTCCCATTCTCAGAAGCAATAAGTTCCCTCTCTGAAATTGAATCAGCACTCTCAGTTTCACCACCCATCTCTCTTTGTACCAGTTTACGCTGATTCTGGTTCTTCCTTGCCTTCACCGGAATGTAAAAGTGATCATCACCACGAACACCTCCAAATTGCAAAGCCGTCCCCAACATTTTCCACCACTCTCAACAAAGTAACTTTTCAAAAAAACAAAAAAAAAATAAGGGAAATATTGTATTATCAAGAAAAGAAGAAGAATACCAGACCCAGACTGAAAAAAGACTAGTCTTTTTTTATTTTTCCAATGAAGGACCAAAAAACCAAAGAAAATTCAGAAGCCGGTCAATACTCTGAGTTTCTTTCTAGACTCTACACACACACAGACAGATGCTTTGAGCAAAAAGAGGATCAATACATGGGAACAGTGGTTATTTTCTGGGAGTTTCTCAGCAACCAAACACCAATAAGGAATAAAAAGATAACAATAATGAAGTTCTGATGAGAATCTGAAGATGACAGAAACCCAGAAGAGAGTTGGCGTGAAGAAAAAGAGGATCAAAGAATGTGCGAAAGGGAAGAGAGGGAGGGTACCTTGATTGATTGGATGAGAGAAAGTAGAATGAATTTGAAGGAATATATGCGTGAAGTAATGAACAGAGACAGAGAGAGGGAGAAGAAAAGTTTCTTCTTGAACCACAGTGGAACAGAGAAGAATGGGCTTATAGAAACTTGGTGCCACCATGAGGGAGAATATCATGTGCTGAATTTGGTGGGGTTAGGAGCATGATTATTGTGGAAAATACATATTAATAAAAACACTTTGATAAACATAGGAATTAGTTGAGAAATTGGTAGATATGATATCCTAGTATGCAACTGTTAGCATTTGGTTTGTATAGTAACTAAATAGGTTTCTTTCTTTTTTTCATCTTTTGTCTATTAGTAATACTTTCTTTTAATTGTTTAAATAAATAGCATATATATTTATAAAATAATGGTAAATAAAGTCTTAAGTCCTCTTAATTTTGAATTTTATTATTTTTATTTATTAGACATTTAATTTTTTGTATTTTTTAATTAAATTTTTGTTGTTTAATTTTCCATTAATTAAGTAATGTGATTATTATTTTAATCTATTATATTATTTTTTTCTTTAGGTGTTAAAAAAGTGAAAATTTCTAATTAATAAAATAATATTATGATCTGACTTTTACAATAATAAATAATAATTATTTTATCTATTAAAAAATTAAACAGGATTAAAAAGTATAAAAATTTAATAGAAACTAATTGAGAATACACAAATTTATAATAGATTTAAAATTTAATTAAATCCAAAAATAATGTATATTTTTATTCAATTATAAGTTATTGCATGTAATAAATTATTTTTTATTTAATCAAGAATAAAATAAACACAGAAAGATCTAAAATTAGAAATTTTTTTATATAATCAATAAATTTGAAATAAATAAGTTATTGTTTCTAAAATTGTTAACATCTATTAATTTTATTAATTTTATTAATTTTTCTGTGCATATGGGTATTTTTATAATTTTTTAGTTTTTCAATAATTTGAAAACTTTGTAATATTTTAATATTTGTATTTTATAAAAAATCAAAAGGGAAAAACAAGAAAAAAAAAAGCCAAATGTTTGAGACTAAAATTCTCATCCTTGTTTCATTCATGCAATGTGATCAACCAGGATTGAATGCAGAAACAAAATGAATGACATGTATACAAGAATTCATATTTGAACTGTGATTGGTTGAAATTATGTTCTATTTCTGAGTAAAATTAATTGGTTTTAAAATCAAATTTGACAAAGCAAAAACCAAGTCACTTATTTAGGACACTTTTGTATTGTTGTAATATGTTTTTATTGTTTTGAAATGTTATTCTTAAAAGTATATTAGTATTTGATTTGGTATAGTGTTGTTTAAATTATTGGTAGTTTTTTATTTAATATAACACATAATTTAGAACAAATAAGTGATTTATTTATATAACACATTTTGTATTTCTTTTTTGAAATACTATTTTGTTTTCCTAATCAAATATAATATATTGATAATATCATTTTACAAATTTGATAAAACCAATGAAATTGATTATTTTATTGATATGTATCACGACCGAAAGGAGTAACATTTTATAGTATTTGAATACCATTGTTTAAAAATTATTTTATCTTTGAAAAGTTTTTTATTAAATAAAATACACAGTTTAAAATGTGTTAAAAACATATTTCTCCTAGAAATGCACAAGATATTCATTTTCTGTTATTAAACAAATATTAACATTGATCTAAATATGAAAATAAACCAAAAAATTAATATTAGTGAAATATATTGAAAGAATTAAAAGATTTTACAAGAACATTTAATGAATAAGGTTTTGGTTGGGTTGGTCAAGAAAAGCAATGCAATTGACACGTGCAGAGGATGAGTAGGTGGGACACGTGCGAAATATACATCTCTTCATGCCTGCCACTCACTTTTACAGTAAACCTCCATTTGTTGTTTTACATTGTCAGTTATTTCAACCACAATTATTACAAAATCTCTATTTTAAATCATATTTATTATGACTTTAACAACAAAAATCTACTGCTAAATGCATAAAACTGACAATCAGAAATAGTTTTACATGATTTCGATATAAATATTATAATAATTAATCTCAAAATTATTAGTGATTAACTTAAACACTAATTTATTTAGTAAATTAAAATATAATTTATAAACTAATTATAATTATTTATTTATAATTATTATTATTTTAAAAATTAATAAATTTTAGTTTATAAATTAGTATTTAAATTAATTATTATTATAAATTCACCGATTTACTTTTGATACCATCCAAAAGACCTTCTCCAAGTGGAGGTATATATAAATTAATGTTCCTCTCTTGTTTTATCCTATGTGAGACTTTATTTGTATCCAATAATTTTACCGTAAAATTGAAAACTATTTAATAGAGCTGTCAAAACGGGTCACCCGGCTCGACCCGGCCCGGCTCACCACGGGTTGGCCACTTAGTGAGTCAATCCAACCCGGCTCATTTATTAGTGAGCCAGAAAAATTCGAACTCGATCCGACCCACCACGGGTTGGTGGGTAAACCGGTTGGCTCATTGACTCACTTAATTACAATTTTTTTTAAATAAAAAAATTACAAACTTTTTATAATTCAAATCTAAACAAATTTCACTCCTAAGGTGTTTAATTAATTTTGAAAATAAGGAACTTAAATAATTTTTTATAGCAAAAAATAATAATAAATATTTTTTTATAAAATTAAAATTAATTTANTGTATCCAATACTTTTACCGTAAAATTGAAAACTATTTAATAGAGCTGTCAAAACGGGTCACCCGGCTCGACCCGGCCCGGCTCACCACGGGTTGGCCACTTAGTGAGTCAATCCAACCCGGCTCATTTATTAGTGAGCCAGAAAAATTCGAACTCGATCCGACCCACCACGGGTTGGTGGGTAAACCGGTTGGCTCATTGACTCACTTAATTACAATTTTTTTTAAATAAAAAAATTACAAACTTTTTATAATTCAAATCTAAACAAATTTCACTCCTAAGGTGTTTAATTAATTTTGAAAATAAGGAACTTAAATAATTTTTTATAGCAAAAAATAATAATAAATATTTTTTTATAAAATTAAAATTAATTTAATAAAATAAAATTAGGTAGGTGGGTTGGTGGACCAATCCGGTCCACCACGGGTTCAACCCACATGAGCCGGGTTTAAATAAACCGTGTTGAAATCTGACCCGCATAAAAAAAATACAATTTTTTCAAACTCAATCGAGTTCAAACCTATTGTGTGCTGGATTGGCCCGCGAGTTATGACCCTGACCCATTTTGACAGCTCTACCCATTTTGACAGCTCTAGTATTTAAAGATTATTTTTATATTCTCTAGTAATTATAGTGTATTAGTGTATTATTGTTATACATAAAAAAGTATTAAATCAGTAACATTATAATATTATATTGTGAATATGAGTGATGTCTAAATTTTTACTTTTTAACTAAGCAAAGCTCCCTACCTCCAAAAGTTAAAATGTATTTATTATCGTGATATTTTATATTGAAAGTACAATTGCTACTTTGAGTCTTGATTATGCTTGTTAAATCACATTCACATCACTCAATTTTTAAAATTTTTAAAAAGAATGAATCACTAAAATTTTAAAAAGAATGAATGCAAAGACAAGTTCTAAAAAAATTTAGACGAGGGAGTTTAAAATAGATTACCAATGTATTATTTTAAAATGTTGAGATATTATAAAATTAATTTATTATCTATTTATATAAAAATTTTATCTTTTTAAGTTTTGTTTTCTTTAATTTCTTTACAGTACCTCATAAATACATTCATATTTTTTTAGTTTTAATTTTAAATTTTTTTAAAATAATTAAGTTTATGTCAAAATTAATCGATCAAATTTTCTGTCAAAATAAGTATTTTTTTTTACTAAGAAACTTGTCATTTTTGTATTATTTTATGTGAGATTTAAATTATTATTAAATGTGTCATCTAATTGATAAAAAATAAGTTTTTAATTATGTGAAGATCTAAAAACTAATAGAAATAATAGTGATTTTTTACGAGTTTTATTATTTAAAAAACTCATTATTTTTTAGAAATTACTTTTGTAAAGTTTTTTGTTTATTTATTTATTTGTTTCGATTTATCATTTTATAGAGCTAATCTTATATATTCAATCAAATTCTTCATTTGAGTAAGTGAATTTTATGTCTCTTTCTTAGGTTTGTATGTTTCTCTTTTACATGTAATTTTTCTTTTATTGCATTTGTCTTATGATTTATCAATGAGAATCTTTATTCATCAGTAATCATGGTCTAATCATTGTTATGATGTTTCTATGTGTAGATAGAACATCTAGTGGGACTGAAGGAGTCTTGATATTTTAGAGCAGTTAGAGTTGTTATATCATGTAATAAGGGAATCTAATTTTTACTCTTATATGTTTGTTCTACGGTGAATTTTGGTGTGGGTACTAAATTATTGCTTTTAGTTTATATGTTTAATAGTTGTAGATAGTGAAATTAAATGTTTTAATTCAATTACATGCTTATAATGGTTTGAGATTGTGAGCTTTCTATATATATATATATATATATATATATATATATATATATATGTATGTATGTATGTATCGATGAATGTGGTTTAAAGATTGAATTAGTATAATTGTAATTTTTGGCTTGGATTATGTTTGTTAATCTGAAATTGGTGTGTTTATGATTTGTATGAAGCTTAAGAGTGAGATTTGGTATGATTAAAACTATCATTTTGCAAAGATTTTGTTATCTGTATTATGTAGAGTCGCTGAGTGAGGTTGTCCATCACAAAGTTAGAGAACTCACTCAATTGATGGTTATTGGGTAAGTGTATTCTCGCTAAGCGGCACAAAGTATATGAACTTATTGGCTTTGTGGTTGCTAGGCAAGAGTATTATCGCTGAGCGATGTCCAAGACAAAGAACTCACTGACTTGATTGTCGTTGGGTGTCATCTATAATTGTTAGACGAAATTCTTCAAATTAAATCTTGGTAGCTTCACGGGTGCTCTCGCTGGGCATGGAAGACTAGCATTAAGCGAAAATAATTGGAATTTTCTAAAGAGTTTTAATCATTAGGCAAGTCATGAACTAGTTAAGCAAGGTTGAGTTGTTTTAATGAGATCTTTATAGGATTTTAAGAATGTTTAGTTGTTAATTAATATTTTAAGAATGTTTATCTATTTGTATGGAAATGTATGAGTTTTGATAATGTTATATGCTCAAATCCAAGGAGGATATTAGGCATATACTTCTTTAAGATATGTATTGAAGTATGGATTCGGGAACGAAGATTATCTTGATACTCTGCTAATTATTCAGACTCATCTAGAAAAGAATGAGTTAGGTGGTAAGAGTAATAGGAAGTCCTAATATAAGAACAATTTCATGGTTCTTATGATGGGGGGAGTACTAATATTGTGTGTGGTAGAGCAGTAGGGCCACCATAGATGTAAAATCTCTAAGAATCTAACATTGATACATATTATCTAGATAATTTAGTCTAGAAAAGTCTTTTGATGCATGGCATGTGATGTGATATCTATTTAAACTGTATAATACTACTTTATGATAAAATTTGTGTATGATGTTTGTTTTTATAAATTAGCTTATCATCTTGTGTTTTGTTGGTTTTTGTTGTATGTATTTTCTTTCTTTACAATGAATAACATATGAGGAAATACATGTTGATCTAGCTTATTAAGGAAATGTCGAAATGAATTGATTTCTTTTAGTTCAATAGGTTATTGACTTGCTGTTTTGGTCCAATATATTATTGGTATTGTTAATAATGAGTCAATTCAGGTTGATCTGTTACCAAAAAAAAATATTACAGACTAGAAAATTAGCTTGTAAATTTTTTTTTAGTTTTTAGTTTTTAATATATATTAAAATTATATCTAATCATATAAATAATTTTTAAAATTTTAATTTATTAATTAATATTTTTAATTGAATAAATTAAAATTATCACATATACATAATAAATTACTTTATTATAATTAATAAATTAGAATTTAATTTATAAGTGTTAATTTATATTCTTGGAAAAATATAATATATAAAATGTTAATATTTTAAATTGTTTTTACTTTAAGAAAAAAATGAATCATCAATTAATTCATTTCATCTCATCTTTTAATCGATAATTTGACATGTTAGATAAAGTGAATTAAAATTGTTGGATTAAAATTTTTAACCCGTTGTAGAAGCTAGTAATTGGCATGAACCGTGACACAGTTTACCCTCTTATTTCATTGCTATAATTGTGTTAGTTTAAATAAGACTGTTTCTTATAAAGAAAAAATTTCGCATTAAAAAATGTTATTGTAATTATATTTGTGAGAAAAAAAAATTGAACTAAAAGTGGAAAAAAACATCCTCATCATTGAAAGCATGGAAACTTAATAGTGTCGATTACGAATTGGTCCACATCGTTTCAGCCATGAATATGATATATCATTCCATACACGGTGTCTATTCATTGCATTAAATCACTTACAAGAATGGGTCCTATGAACTGCAAAAGTTAAATGAAAACCCACGATCTCACAAACTTCTAAAATTCAATAATTCACACATTTTTATTTTTAAATAATATATTTAGAAACAAGTGTAAATACGAGGATAATTATGAAAATTACTTGTTGTCTTATTTTATTTATGAGGATAATTATTTGGCATTAATCTCAAGATTTTTTATACATCACACATTTCACTAAAAAAGAGATTGATCAAGAGAATATTAGTCACTTAAAACGTGAATTTACCATTATAAGACATAGTTTGATAGGTCAATGAGCTCTTATTAAGTTCTTCAAAATAGATTATGAAAATTTTTGTATTTTATTTTATTAAAGAAAACTTATATATAAATATTTATATGGAAAGTACTTAATTAATTTGCACATTTAGCATAAGATAATGATACTTTGACAATATTTTAACACCATTCATTTTGTGATTGGTCCATAGTGTTTATGATTATTATTATTAATTCTGGAGTAAGTTTAGATCAATCATATAAGGCTTAATACCTCTTTTTGTCCCTCTTTATAAGGGAAATGTTCAATTTCGTCCTACCTTCTTCAAAAAGTTCAATGTGGTCCCACGTTGTGAAAAAAGTGTCCAATTTAATCCTTTTTGGTCACGGCGTTAAATATTTAACGATCCTGCTGACAGCGTGGACTGTGTGCAACGTGGCTTTTTACCTTCGTAACGTGGCAGTGACAGTGTTTTTCATTAACTGAGAACGTGGCAGTGGGCAGTGATTAAAATTGTGAGTGTTAGGGTTTGGTTTGGGTAATTCGAAATCGCGATTTGGGGATAAGCATTTTGAAATCGCGATTTCACCTTCAAGATCTCTTTACCAAGAAAGTCTGCAAATGAGTTGCAATAGTGTTACAACGACTCCCAGTTCAGAAAAGTCTGAAGGAACGAAATTATTTTATGAGGGTTGTTTGGTAGAGGGTAAGGATCGCTTCCAAGGTGTTGCTTCTTCGAAATTCAATTCAAAAGCTGGACAGTTATCAAGAACGCATGTCCCCTCTTGTTGTAAATCCCTTCACATGAAGTTCCCCAAGAATTTCAACCTTCCATCCAAGGAAGAGTTACTAAAAAAGTTTAGTGTAGTTGGTTCGGTAGATTCCTCTAAAACAAGAGTCTTTTTTCTACTGTGGCTTGGCTCAGGTGTGCTTTTTACAAGAAGTGTTGCAGTTGCTGCATATAAATATGCCAAAAGGAAGGCCTTGTTTGGTATGGCTAAAGTCCAATTTTGGCTTGACCCTTTTGAGCCCAAAAGAAGAGGGTTCCAGCGTTCTGCTCACGTGCCCTTACTAAAATCATGTCTGAAAAAATCCAATACATCGAGAAAGGAAAGCCGAAAGAAAGAACGCAGAGTAAGATTTGAGTGCTGTGCTCATGTGCCCCCATAAGCTAGTAAACAAACAGGACCGCCACTGAAATCATGTCTGAAAAATTCCAGTACCATTGATCTCAACAGTCAAAGTATGTTTGTCTCAAAATGCTTATCCCCAAATCACGATTTCGAATTACCCAAACCAAACCCTAACACTCACAATTTTAATCACTGCCCATTGCCACGTTCTCAGTTAATGAAAAACACTGTCACTGCCACGTTACGAAGGTAAAAAGCCACGTTGCACACATCAGTCCACGCTGTCAGCAGGATCGTTAAATATTTAACGCCGTGACCAAAAAGGATTAAATTGGACACTTTTTTCACAACATGGGACCACATTGAACTTTTTGAAAAAGGTA
>NW_025902523.1:0-10482 GCF_018835915.1 Vigna umbellata | reverse complement strand
ATATATATATATATAATTATTAAAAATTAAATATATGTAGAATTATCTTAATTATTAAATAAAATTAATACAATAAATATTTTTATATTAAAATTATAATTTTTAAATTATTATATTTTTAAAATAAAATATGATAATTTAATTATAATTTTTTATATTATTATTAACGGAGGTATTATTAGCTGCATCTGGACAATTTGTAGATATGTCTATCTACTGCTACTATGAATAAATGGATCACAATCTGATGACATTCATTTTTTAGTCAAACCAGAAAATCTTTCTACATAGAATAATTCAATCTAACACTAATTGTTTTAAACATTTAGAACCATGTAAAAAAATATATTAATCCACGTTTCAAATATTAAATTCCAACATTATGTCTTTTCAATATATTTTTAATCCGCTGGTCAACATCGGGTGTTACTTTAGTGTTTATTATATTCGAATTGTGTAGAGTATGGAACTGAAATGCCGGCAACAATCCTGCTCAAGATAGAATATACTAAGCAAATTAATACTACTATGTTAGACTTTTCAAACATTTTTCTTGATAAGATTATTTTCAATGTCAAAATAATATTAATTATTACTTCTTATTCTTTACTTAATTTTTTAATTTATTGTAATCTGAAAATCAACAAAGATAAGATTTTATAAATATTTCATCAAAATAAAAAATATCTATTAAAGGACCTTCTTTTCAAAAAACCGAGGAAGTATACTGCGAACCAATTATCTAAAAAGATATATTTTTGGCTTTTCTAATTGTCGAATTTTTGAAAGATTTTTTTATTAAAATAGTATTTTTAAAGTTTAATATGACATTAATTATTTTTTGTTATGATATATAAATAAAATAGATTTTTTTATAAATATCTTAAGAAAAACTATCATTATTCACCCAACTTCTTTTATTTAAGGGAAGTTTTTTATAAGAGGAAAGATTGACTTAAAGTAAAAAAGACAAACTTTTAAACAAAATAAACAAATTTCTAAATAAATTTATTTAAAACATTATTCAATTATTCAATAAAAAAGGTTTAAATCCTTTAGTTGTCCCTATTTATGTGCGGTTTTCAGATTTTGATTCCTTCTTATTAGAATTCCTTAATTGAGTCTTTAAAAATTTTAATTTGAACCAATTGAGCCTCTGCCGTTAAATTTAGTTAACGGGTCAAGTTTTTGTACAAGTAGGAAGTTGATGTGTTAATTTTTTGAAATGTGGCATGCTCACGTGAGAGTAAAGCTGGAGTTCATTGTCCCCTCCACCACCAACGCAAAGCCACCACAAGAAGAAACCATCGCGAGACGAAGCTCCTCTTCATCTCCTTTATCACGAAACACTTCCTGTAAGACTTGAAACACAGGAAGCCCCAAATCTCTTCGCATCAGAAACCCTAAATTGCGACTGAAACTCAGGGTTATTGTACGTGTAGATTTGGACGGTAATGTGGCACTATGGAGGAGATATCACCCTTCCAAGCATCAACAGTGGGACAACAACCTTGCACGTTGAAGTGTCGGAGGGGAACGTTGAAATTGTGAAATACCTTTTGGATCACGGGGCAAGCATTGACAAGCCGGACAAGCACGGCTGGACTGGCAGAGGTCTGGCAGATCAGTAATCTCATACAGAAATAAAAACCATTTTTGACTCCACTAGGGACCCTAAGGTTCAGTCTTTCGTTACCATTCCCGAGAAGCATAGTGGGTTTAGGTTCCTTGGAAGGTTTACTAGTGAGCCAACCATGCCTTCACCCCTTGACGGCTCATTTCATGGAACGGATGCCTCTTGGAGCCAGAGCCAGAACCGTCCAAGGCGTAGGAGCAGCAATTATCATAATTCACTCTTAGGGATGATGGCAACAACACATAATGGAGAAAAGGACCTGCTTTTGCCTCTTCGTGACTGAAATGTTCACCTCTGGTACACTTAGACAGTAAGTTCCTTAGTTGCCACTATTATCCCGATAGCTACATTATTTTTGTCTCTGTGCATTCTAGATCTTGTATAGTGGGATCCTTTCTTCTTCTTTCTTACTTTCGCCTTGTTTTAATTGTGAAATAGGTATAGACTACAACACAAGAAAGTTAACATCAGAGTAGTGAAGCATTGGTGTAGACAGATCTTGAATGGACTTTTCTATCTTCATAGTCACGATCCGCCTGTGATCCATAGAGATCTAAAATGTGATAACATATTTGTCAATGTAATAACATCTTCGCTGACCTGCAACACACATGGGATGCATATAACGAAACTTTTCCCTTCGCCTAAATTATGAAATCACGAAACAACTCTTCTTTGCAAAACCCAACGTCGTGCCTCTTTTGCTTTCTGCCTTAACCTCTATCAAATCTGGAATCTGAAATAGCATCTCCACGATTCACAAAGCTATTTTCCCTATTTATAGAGAGTGCTGAAAATGGAGAAGAATATTAGGATTGGGAATGGTGAGAAGATGTAAAAAGGAGAAGAAGATGGTCAAATGCCACGTTTCAACTCTAAACATGTCACGTTTAAAGAAATTAACACGTCATCCTTTCACATGTGTAAAAACTTAACTCCGTTAACTAAATTTAACGTCATAGACTCAATTGATTCAAATTAACACTTATAAGGACTCAATTGGAGATTCTTATAAGGGATCAAAATGAAAAATCCCCACATAAATAAAGATAACTAAAGGGTTTAAAAAATATGTTTTTTCAATATTTCTTAAAATACTATCATTATAATATCATTTCTTAAAAGTCACACGGACACAAATATTTAAGAAATTTTTGTGAGAGAAGAAAGAAAAATACTTTAGACAACACTTAACTGTGACAGATATTATCAACATAGTATATAGTTTAATGGCGGCTTAAATGGTATCGCATGTTACAAGCCACGCCTCGAATTTTGTATTTTTGTGTGGTCAAAAACAGTGATAAGAGAATATAATTAAGCAAGTGGCATGTCCTTTCAATTTCAAGTGGGGTCCCATGCCCATGATTGTAATGACCATTCCAACCCTGCGTCAGTCATGCATAAAAGGTCAAATGCGAATTAGGAATGTTCACAACAGAAGGAAAACAGAGAGAACAAACATGGTGGGAAGTGACTGCCTAATGCCAACCCTCCCATTCTCAATGCTTCAAGTGGTGTTGGCTATGATACCAATATCGCCGGTGTTTAACACCTATGTCCGGTTCTCCTCTCGCCATCTTGTCCATCGTTCTTGTTTTCTTTGATGTTTATGGTATTCTTTTCTTCCAAATATATCACACCATTATTACTCTTTGTTCGTATATATAATTTTATTGAAGTTCCAAAGTTTGAATTTTGTTCATGTATTGATTTTAAGTGACCAAACGATTGAAAGAAAACCTGTCAGAAGCAGAAACCATCTAAACACACAGTTTAACTGGGTTCTGTTTCTTGTTATAGATACTACTGAAACCAGTGACTCAGTTATTCTATTTGTAACATAACTGAGTTCTGTTTCTTGTTAAGAGTACAAGACGACTGTGCTTTAATCTTTGTGTTTAATTAATTCAGTTTCGTCTATCTGTAATTTATTTTCTTCATTATGATTATTACGTGGATTAGAGATAAAGGTGAATTCATAGTAGTACAAATTTTAATACTGAGGTGAAAATGCATTGTGATATTTTAAGAAAATCAGCAATCTTATCAGTTTCCCTGAGACATTGTTAATTCCCTGTTTGGGTATCTATTTGTGTTTTTTTTGTTTTCTGCCGACAGTTATATTACCTTAACAATATCCTTACCTACTTTTACATCTCAATTTGGTCTTGTTAGGAATTTTAAACCACACTATTAAGGTATGTTAACTTTCAATGCCTAATTTACCCTCAGTTTATCTCTATTAGGTCATATTTACTGTCTTCCAGTGTAAGCAAATACTGTTTCTATGGAGGCCACAAAAAGGCATAAAATGATTGGAAGACTTAAGATAGTTTAATACAAATTTTTTGGGTAATGAATGACATTATGGTTTGAGTAAATTAAAATTTACAAAAATACTTTGAAGAATTTAAAGTGGTCTAATTATTTGAACTTGTTTTGTTTATGTTGCATAGGAAATTGCGACAAGTTGCAAAACCATGGGTAATTTGGGCGGTCCTGACTTCTTCATGGAGAACCCTACAATCGTGGACAATGCGAGCAGGCCTTTCACTCCTTGGTTAAATGATCATGACCCGGTTAGTTCTTACTTAATGATAATTGCTTCTTTATCATTTATCATTGATTTAGCAAGAAAAGAAATGTTCTTTCTGTTCTTCATAAGTCAACGTTAGGTTCTTATATTGGAATATTTAGATGTTTGGAGTCTGTAAGCTAAAGGGTCGCCACCATTTTATGTGGTGTCTGATTTGCAAATCAGATATCAATGTCCTGTTTTGCGTCAGATGAAATAAAATTGTGACTTTTCTGTAAACGTAATACATTTTGTCCTGATTCTGATATTTATCTATTGAATGTGTGCGGGAAAAGGTATTGAAACTGCAAAACCTATCATTGAAGCCTGAAAGAAAAGGTGCTTCTGCGCGTGGGAGTTGTGGTTTCTTTGGGGTGGTAATGGCTTTGTATTTTGCAGATGCAAGCACCTTAAGTATAAACTAACAGAATGTAATTTGTGTTTTTTCTTTATTTTCTCCTCAGCTAGGACTGTGACTAACCTTGGAAAAGCCAAACTTGTTCAAGCTTCTGTGCTATTACATCCATCATATATCACTGTGGATGACATCCGTGGTATGAATTCTCAATCAGATGACAAAAACTTCAACTTTTTGTGAATTTGACAGTATACAGTAAATCTCTTTTTGATGCTGTCTTTCATTTACCATTTGTTTATGGTTGAATAAAGATACAAATCTCGAAAGATGTCAGTTGTGAAAGAGTCACTTTGATCTTTTTCAGGTGTTGAAATTCCAATTGCTATACTTGGAGCTGAGCACGACTCACTCTCTCCTCCAAAGCTCCTAAATCAATTTAAACAAGTCTTAAATGCTAAACCTGAGGTACGATGAAACTTATTTTCCTTTTGTAGTAGTTATGTTCTGTCATTTTAGGTTTTTTATTTTTTAAAAAAATAAACATGTCATATGTCTTTAGACTTTGCTGCCTTAACATGAATTTCATAGGATAAGAGTGGGGACATCATATAAATTGTCAATTAATTAACACGTTTTACTTTTTAGTTATATCCAATATTTGTCAAAATAAACATTGTTTTAATTTCATGGCCATGACAATTTTTGTCGAATATCTCTTCACTTTATTAGTACAAGTGTACTGAGTTTTTGTTTTGTGCAGATTGATAGTTATGTGAAGATATTTGCTAACGTCTCACATGGATGGACTGTGAGGTACGATCCTAATGATCCAAAAGCTGTGAAGGCTGCTGGGAAGGCTCATAAAATCATGATAAATTGGTTTGATAAACATCTTAAGAAGTGAGAACAATGTTGTCATCTCATGTTTGATTTGTATCCTTTTGTCTGCTTGAACAATGGAGAAGAGGAACTACCACTTTGTGGTTTATCAAAACAAATAAATTGTATCAAGACAAATGTTATCTGACAGATTAACCATAAAAATATCACAGAAGCCAATTTTTAAATGCTCTTTTTTTTCATTTCCAAATTTATTAAGGGTGGTATTCGTTTTCTAGATCTAACTAGTATGTCTTTTATTTTTATTTTTTGAATTAATAAAAATCAAAAATATTATTTTATATATTTATAAATAAAAAAGTAAGATAATAGTGGTTATTAATGCTTAAGAGTTTAAATGTAAAGAATAATGAATATTTTTTAAAACAATAATTTTATACATGAAATATTTTGGTTATTCCTAAGAATATTGAATAGATTGCGTTTTCAATAATATATGTTATTTTTTGTCAAATATTTGATATATATATATATATATATATATATATATATATATATATAAAATATTAGTTAAGTATGTATAAATATATGTAAATACAATTATATCATATCAAAGATAAACCTGGATATTTATGAATGTATGTTAATTTTTTTGGCAAGTATACCCAATCGTTCCATATAGAGTAAGTATTGTTTTTCTAAAGGACTTGTATAATACATAAAAATTCTTCCTTTTATAACTCACTTAAACATCAAAATGCACAAAATAACACAAGAAACTATTTTTGGTATTTTATCAAACAGTTGGTGTGCAAGAAATTATATTTAAAAGAAACTTTGTTGAAAATGAGTTTTGTGAATCATACGAAGATAAAACTTTGTACAATATATCATTATTTCATTCAAACATTCACATCAAGGCATACTAGTCCTACTCCCTCTATTTTATATATCAAAATGTAATTCTTTAGTCATTTAACCTCATTTTGCATTAAGTCTGATTCTAAACTGACCAAGTTTATGAGTCTAGCCATATATCCCAAATCACTAGGTGCTCTATCTATGTGTTCATGTTCAAAAGTTACTTTCCAGTAATAAAGACATTCCAAAGTACATTATATTTTCCATACAATGTTATTAAATTCAAGAAAGAGCATATGAACGAACAACTATATATTGAACATGAAAATTACATCAGATCAATGGTGTATTGATGCCTTGAAGTAATCTTCGGAAGTTCCTGATATGTTTTTGTTTCTTTCCTTTGTCTGAAACTTCTATCAGAAGTTCTTTCTGTCTATTTCCCACATTAAAAGTCAATTGAAAAAATAACTAATTCGCTAAGCGTACAACTCTTATGCGCTAAGCGAATATTCAACTGCAACATATGTGTAATTGTCCTTTATTCGCTTAGTGAGTTGTACTGATGTGCTGAGCGAATAAAACTTAATGTTGGCTTAGCGGGAAACATATGATAGCACCCCCACTTTGATGTATAGATTCCTGTACAATTTACTACACACTTTTATACTTTTAATTACAATTTTTCAATGAGAAAAACACATTATTTTATAAATAAATACAAATTTTGAGTTAATTAATAAGTTTGAAAACATTCGTACTTATCATGCATCCCATATGCTTGGTTCTATCCCACCTCCGCACCTCGTACTATACTACATCCGACGAATAAACATAAGAAACATTACAAGGTTAGGTGAGATGTGACGGATTTTTCGATAAGAATAAGAAAACATTTACCTGGTCAAGCCGAGGATGCTGTCCCAAAAACGAAGCTTCGTAGGAAAAGTGCTTCGATTCGATAAAGAACTTCCACAACAGATGAGTGTGTTGCGCAAAAGCATCGGTGAGAGTGGGCGGTTAAGAGCGAAGAACAGAAGCAGAATAAACCCTTTGCGTGCCATCTTCAGTGATGAACACTGTTTCTGCTTAATGCACAAATGCTACGTTCCTTTACACAATGCTCGAAAACTTTATAACTATTATAAATATATAATCATTATAAAATTATTGAAATTAACATGAAATTTTATAAACGAAAATAAATTGTAGAAAAATTTATTGACGAATTTTAAAATTTAAATTAAAAATAAATTTTACTAACGAAATTATTACAAATGAAAAATCTGAAAAATAAATCTATAAAAAATTACTAATTATATTTATTTTACTAAAAAAATTCAATGATTCAATTCATCTATAATTAAATTTTATTTACTGATAAAGAATCTGTTAATAAAAATTATCAATAATTTAAAATGCATATTAACTAAACTGATGTTAATAGTCAGAACCATTAAATTCCCCATCTTAGTGGGAAACGTGTGTCTGCAAGAGGGGAATGAGACTCAGGAAGTGGGAGACAGGTGGCTGTAGGAGAGTGGACGATCGGTTTGCTGAGGAAATATATAATATCTCAAAATTTTAAAAGCTGGTTCCACTTTCTGCAGGCAATCTTCTCCTCCAAACCTTTTGAACTCGTTTCTCCTCCTTCTCTCTAACTTCTCTCTAAAATTATCATCTTTTCCTCCATTAATTCTCCGTTTTCTTCCATCTGATCATCCATTAGAGGGTATGTAAGGTTGCTGGTGGCAAGGATCCTTCTTTCAACCGATCGTTTAGTAGTTTGAACTGGTAAGTTCTTTTACTTCTAAGAAAATCTAGTTTTTTTAGGGTACATGCAAGTTTAGTTTCTGGTTGCATGTAGTTGTCTTCTTCTTTTTCTTCAAATCTGATCATATTTCCGGTCCTTGGGTTGGTTCGTTTCTTTCAACAGTGAATCCTTGGCGTTTGAGTGTTGGTCGTGGTGCAAATTTTTTATATTGTGAGCATCGGTCTGTTAAGAGTAAGGGAAGCTATAAATTTAATTATGCAATGTGATGGTTTTGTGTATGTATGGAATGAATTGATTGGTGATTTGTATATGAGTGTATGAATGTATGTTTCTGGGTTTTGGGTGGTTCTGTATAATTCTATAGGGATTATGCAAGTTATGCAAAGAGTTGGATGTTCGGTCTCAACCTTTCGGTCATGGTCAGTTAATAAGTTATCAATAGAGCTAGCATTTTAGCCTTGCTAGTGTATAACCGTTCAGTTTATAGGAAGTGATTAATATATCAAGTGTTGATGGTTATATACTTTATAATCAGTTTTATTGGATTAGGTATTTTGGTTTGTGATAGCTCATATATTATTATTAGTAGACTTTGTACTTGGACTAGGCTTAAAATACCTTTGTTTAGATCTATAACAGTTTTATGTAATATTTCAGCTAAAATGTCTTAACGTTCTGTTTCCTTAACAGTATTAGGTTTGATGAAGTTTGTAAGAGTAATCATAAGTGTTTGGTATAAGCTCTAGGCGTTCGGTTTTGTCAAATAAGTGAAATACCGTTCGGTCTTACACCAAGGGTCAGTAGTTATAAGTGTTCAGTATAAGCTCTAAGCGTTCGGTTTTATCAGATAATGAAATAGCGTTCGTTATTTGCGTTGAGGATAGTTGAATACGTTCATTCTAGTGTGGAGGATATTTTAAATATGATTCGGTCCTTATATTAAGTATTGGGGTTTGATTAGAGTGTTCTATCTTAAAAATGTGTTCGACTCATGTCAAAGTTTTTAACTATTAAATAAACGTTCGTCATATTCGTCTATTGTTTTTGATCCCTTTCCCATTCGGTTGTAATAATAGTGGTGTTATTTTGAGCGTTCGGTCTTCTTATTGAATGTTGTTTGATCTTTCAATGCTGATTTATGGCCTGGTGTTGGTTGGTTTATTACAACAATGATCTATTATGTTATGGGAAATAATTATTGGTATTCAAATAAAAGTTTATGTTTCAAGTATGTAGAAGAGAATTCCGGAGAGGAATGTCTCAGTGTAAGGATAATGTGGTGGTAAAGTAAATTATACAGATAGTGGAAATTCACGAGTTCATCCTGATATTCTGATGATTCCAGTTCTCAAGTAGAGATGGGTAAGTCATTATGTGAGAATGACGGGAGGTCCTAGCCCATAGGTTCTTGGGTGAGTTATAACAGACTAACTCGGGTGGCAGCTGATGTTTTTTCAGTTAACTACAGCCACCGAGTGCACGAACGATCTTAAGCTACGTATTCATACAATTCGGAGGTCAAGTCAAGTGTCATTGTCAATGAATCATGATATTCAAGTTAATGTATGAATTTTCGTTGGCTCTTGTATGCCGATATAAGCGTTCGTTTTGTATGATTGTATTTTATATTTACATGTATTATGCATGCTCACTTGAATATAGGGAGCGGACCCTTATTTTGCTGTTTTTTAGGCATGGGTGTCGTTCGATTTTCTATTCCCAATGATCAAACCTTGTGGAATGTGACAGAAGGGGGAAGATCGTACGCTGAACATGAGCGGGACGGGAGACTCTTGTTGGAATAGGAGAGACTGTTCGGTCATATAGTGTAGATAGTTTTGTGAAACGCCGTTCCACTATTTCGTTCTGTAATATCCGTTCGGTTATATAATGAACGTTCGTATAGTATTAGGAAGCTCTTGTAAAGTGTCAAAAATTTTTATGGTTTTTTTGTAATAACTATAAGTTTGACTTTAATTATTGTAGTAAACTGTTCATATCTTATTAAATGTTGACACCTTTATATAGTTGTGTGCTATATTTTTGGATGTTACATTAACACTTTTAATTTTTTCACTAACTAATAATAGATATTTATTACTTTTTAATTTTGGTGTTTTATTAATTCATTATTGTTCCTTAAATTTTTACTACTCAGAAAAATAATAATTATAGAAAAAAAATTTATTTCAAATTAATATTTTTTTCACATTAAATTAATGATGTTCTGATATTCTTTTAGTTTTTATTGATAAAAAAATAATATTAATTATGAAAAGCAGTTATCCTAATTTTTTTTTATAATATAATACTTTATCACCATTAATTATTAAAATTTTATTTCTATTTTAATTTTTGTGTTAATTAATGAATTCATTCATTCATTTAAATTTTACTGGTAAAACAACTCACAGGGACCGTTGACTGCCCCCACA
>NW_025902522.1:32578-65997 GCF_018835915.1 Vigna umbellata | reverse complement strand
AGATCTATATCTCTCTCTATCCCTCTACTATATCTCTCTCTCCTCTATCTATATCTCTCTATCTCTATCTCTTAGCGCTGTCAAAATGGATCACAACTCGCCGGGCTAACCCGTCCACCACAGGTTTGAGTCGGGTTGATTTTGAAAAAATTTTATTTTTTTTTAAGCAGATTAGATTTCAACACCTTCACGGTTCATTTCATTTAACCCGGCTCATGTGGGTTGAACCCGTTGTGGAACCGGGTTGGCCACCAACCCACCTACCTAATTTTAATTTTTATTTAAATTTTAATTTTAATTTTATAAAAAAATATTTATTATTTTGTTTTTGGTTTGAAAAAATTATTTAAGTTTCTTATTTTCAAAAATAATTAAACACCATGTTAGGAGTGAAATTTGGGAGTGAAATTTGTTTAGATTTAAAATTATAGAAAGTTTGTAATTTTTTTATTTTAAAAAAAATTGTAATTAAGTGAGCTAGTGAGCCAACCCGTTTACCCACCAACCCGTGGTAGGTCGGGCCGGGTTCGAATTTTTCTGGCTCGTTAATAAGTGAGTCAAATTGAGTTGGCTCATTAAGTGACCAAGTCGTGGTGGGACGAGCTGGATCGGGCCGGGTGGCCCGTTTTGACAGCTATAATATATATATATATATATATATATAATATATGATTATATATATATCTATATATATTATATATATATACTATATATATATATATATTATATATATATTCTATTGACGTTTATCAAATAAAAGTAGAAAAAAACATTTTAGTATCATACCTCAATTAAGGAGATTGATTCCAAGTACAATGTTAGGGAAAATAGGGCGATTGAGAGTAGATATGTGCAATTTGTGAAGTTGATGATTGTCATTATGATGATTGAAGTGTGTATATAGAGAATATTTTGGAATCAAAGGATTATACGGGTTTGATTGAAGATAGAGTACTAGCAGAAGTAGAATAAGTTTAATCTAATAAGTGTTATCAAAACGGGTGGACGAGTTGATTATTTAGTGGTCAATCCAATTCGACCCATTTATTAGTCGAGTCAAAAAATTTCGAACCCAGCTCCACTTACCACAGGTTGATGGGTTACAATGAGTTGACTACACTCACTTTAATTATTATTTTTTAAATAAAAAAATATAAAATTTTTTGTAATTTCAAATTTAAATAAATTTCACTCTAAAAAGATGTTAATTCCAAAAACAATTCAAAATAATCAAAAAAGTAACATTCAATTCAAATGTAATCCAAAAAAAAAAACTCCAAAACAAATAAATAGTTTATAATTAATTTTTTTTGTGTCATTTATCATACAAAAGCATTTACGTAGCACGAAGTGATATTAGTAATTTGTTCCCGGGATTATTCGGCCTCATAATTAGTGCAAACCATTTATATTTGTATAATCTGTACTTCATCTTGAATACAAACAAATTATTAAAACAATGAGTGTGTAGGAACAAATGTGCTAAAAGCACGGAACATGTGTAAAGCAATGGAGAGGGAAAAGGATGAAAGGGCAAATAAATTAAAACATTAAATAGATGGTATAATTGACCACTAGTGAACACAGGAATGGGGGGGTGGATGAGGCAGGACTGGGGTACCAGATTCACTAGTGGTAGAACGGGGTTTTCTAAGTGGGCTAGGTTGAAAAATTCGGCCTATATAACAAAAATTATTTTCATGTTTTTCAAACCCAACCCAGTTCGAACCCGTGGTGGGCCGGATTGACCCACGTGTTCTAACCCATTTTGACAGCACTACTAATAATATCTTTATTAATCTAGATGAAAGCTTCAAAATAAATGTGACATTTGGGTTGATTTTTGAAAGGATAACGATATTCTGACTCTAGATTTGAACAACGTTTTGACATATGTCGGCATGTGATTGGTTTATTTGGACAAGTTAAAAAAAATGACATGGAAATAGATGAATTTGGGGTTCAAGGGGTTTTCTTCTTTCTGGGTTTCATTTTTTAGGATTCAAAAATTTGATTTCTAAGGTGCGAGAGAGAGCTTATTGGGACAACGATCATCGAGACGAGAAATCGCCGTTGCCGTTCAACGAACCTGCAACTGCCGCCGTTGACGAACCTATATCCGCCGTCGTTGGGGCCGAACTTACCGTTGTTTTGAAGCACCGTTGAGGCGGAAACAACAATTGCGTGGGGGTTGGGGTCTAGGGGGCTCGGTGTGCCGTTCATTTCGCTGAATTGATGTTTGGAGCATCGTCGAAGGCGAAAAACGCATAATCGCTGAAATAAAAAAAAGCACACGTTTGAAGTTTTTCTGTGCTTCGTTTTGTTTTTTCTTTGTTGTTTTTTGTTCGGTTATTTTCACTTGTTTTAATTTTTTGGATCATTTTGGGGTTTGTTCTATTTTTGAGGTGTAAAGTTAGTATTTTTTTTACACGCAAAATATTTTTTGGGTTTGTGGTTGTTGATCGTTTATTTTGACATCTCTTTTCTACAATGTTTCCTTTGACAGTCATGGATTCCATTAGACAACAAGGTCAAAATAATGTAAGTAAATATGTTGTATTGAAAATTTATTATTTTCTTTGAATAATGTTTTTTAATGGTTGATTTTGTTAAAAATTATTTTTAGTTTCGTTTGCGCCCGTGGTGTGACACCAAAGCTATAGTTGAGATAAATGGTTTCTTAAGAGACAATGATCGTATGCGTATCGGCGAGACTTCGTTTAAGTGATGTCTTTATATGCAGAGGCCAATTGACATATACACACCATTGTTGAAGGAATGGTGATCTAGTGGGTTGGGCGCAACAAATCCTTCCTTCTCAAGCAAAGAATGGTATCGTGACTGATATTTGCATGGGTTGGGCGCATTTGTCCCTCTGCTTCTGAAGTAGAAGGTGAACCGGATGAGGCAATCCCTTCTTTTGACACTGGCGCCTATACAAATGCGGAAGGTATTTTGAAGGAAGAGAATGATGATCTATGTTTATGAGTCATCGTCTACAAATTTTTCAGGACAGAGGAGTTCGATCCTCTCTTAGCCATCCCTCCATGGATGCACCCGCACTGAGGACGATGCTTTAAAAATGGTCCGTAGGATGCAAACAATTATACAACTAGTGATTCCTTTGACCTTCTTGGGAGGTAATGAATTTTAAAATTGGTAAAATTTTGGTTTCATATTTTGAGCAGTGACATGATGACATTCTATCAGACTTAATTTTGCATGTCTTGTGGAAGTATTCGTTGTTGAATTGTGGTCAAATTCCTTAGGAGCAGGAGTTTACTTTTAGAGGACCTTGGGAGGCAAGTGGACAACATAGTAATAATGAATTGTTGTGTGTGTATTTTTTGTAACAGATTTTATGTTAGTCCATTGATGTTTAATTATGAAATGGATTTTGTAGGCGATGCTGTTTGCAACAACCATCTTCATGTACTTTGAGCGAAGGTCCATTGGAGTTGAGGAAAGGATAATCTTTAATCCATTGTATATTGTACAAGCAATTTGTTATATTTTATGTTGTAAATTTTGGGATATATATATATATATATATATATATATATATAAACTAGGAGACAACTACCTAAATGCTAAAATATTAGAATTATTTAAGTCAATACCAAGCAAGACATAAAAGTTTATTATAAAACAATTCTGTCATTTTCTAAAAAAAAATAAATTACTTTGGGTACTTTTATTATATCGGATTAACTTTTCATCCCAAAGATTCCCCACTGCACATGGTGGAGTTGTCGTACCAAAGTCAAAACTCGACCACTACTTCTCAAGCAAGCTTTCTCAGCTTATATCTTCTGGTAAGCAATTAATTCGGTTTGGTTTAGATGCAGCTTTTGTGTATAAGCACGTTACATTCATCAACATTTACTTGTTCTTTGTGGATGAACTGTTTGACAAATTTTCCAGCTGGGAAATTCTGCATCGTTTGATACAGTTTTTCCAATTTTCATCTCTAGTACATGTTTCCTCAAGGTTTTGAATTTTATTCCACTTTCTGCCAACCCCTTAATGGAATGTGAATGAGTATTACATATCTACATACTGTGTTCAAGTTTGAAAACAGAAAATGGAAAACATTATGAAGAAATGGGGCATTGTGAGTATACCCAAATCTGGTTATTGTGGCTGAACGTGCACTGCATATAGAATGAAATAGTACCATTCCTCTTTTAGTTCGGTCCTTGTTAGTTTGCAGTGTTTTGGATTTTACAATAAGATTGAAAGTAAGAATAAATATTTCTATAGTTTGACAGTACCAATTTCCAGGAACTCAACCATCAATGGCAATGGAAGACAAGCACAACCTCAAAGATAATAAGGAGCTTCAACCACTCCTAGTGTTTGGTCCTCCAACAATCTTCCCAATTTTTGAAGCTCAAAACTCTCACAACTACCGTTTCCTCAAAGCTTTCTCCTCACAAGTTCCTCTCCACCAATTCCTCACTGAGCAAAAGGTTGACCCGTCATCAATTCAAGCCATATTGTGCAACCCTGAACAGAAGGTCTCAGCAGATGACATCCGGATCCTACCATCACTCCGCATCATTGTGACCACCAGCGCTGGAACCGATCACATAGACTTGGTTGAATGCAGCCGTCATAGTATTCAGGTTGCCTGTGCTGCTGGAGATCATGCAGGGGATGTTGCTGATATGGCTGTTGGGTTGTTGCTTGATGTAGTATGCAAAATTTCTGCTGCTGATCGACATGTTCGGAAACGGGGTCCGTCTATGCCCTTGAATCTTTCTTTTGGTTTTAAGGTACTACTCATTCTTCTACTTCTTCTATCTATGCATGTGCTTTTCATAACATGGTGTATCTGTTTTGTGCAAATATTTCCGATCTCCTATTTTTGTCCCTGAAAGATGATTTTCAATGAGTGGAGTACTGCCAAAATATAACACTGTTTTTCTATAACCCTCTACTATTAGTAAGTATCTATCGGAAAGTACCAAATCTTGAACGGAGATCATTACATAACGAGTAAAACCTACACAGTTGTGATTGCTAAAATCCACTCAAAACATGTCTTTTTTAACAATATCAACTATAATCATATGCATATGTTTGATTGGGAGTCTCACATCAAGCATTGATAAAACAGACTTATTAAGTAAGAGAATCAACCTTATTTAATAAATCAGTTTTGCAGAATTAAATTAGATTTAAAGTCCTTCGTAAGATGTGAAGAAGTTTTCTTTTAGTACTCATTAGAATAGACAAATAAAACATAAATTTTGCATCATGAATGGTGACTAGCACTGAGCTTTGTGTTTCAGCTAAAAGGAAAGCGAGTAGGGATTGTTGGATTGGGAAAAATTGGCACAGCAGTTGCCGAAAGGCTTGAGGCCTTCGGTTGCAGTATGATGTACAATTCAAGAAAGGAGAAGGCATTTATTTCATACCCCTTTTATTCTAATGTTGTTGAGCTTGCTGGTGATAGTGATGTTCTTGTGCTTTGTTGCGCATTAAATGAAGAAACAAGGCACATAGTGAATAGGGAAGTGATGTTGGCGTTGGGGAAAGATGGATTTATTATGAATGTTGGGCGTGGAGGTCTGATTGATGAAAAGGAAATGGTGCAGTGTTTGATGGAAGGGGAGATAGGGGGTGCTGGCTTGGATGTGTTTGAGAATGAGCCTATTGTTCCCACTGATCTCTTTACTTTGGATAATGTGGTCCTCTCCCCACATCATTCTTCATTTACTTCAGATCTTTTCCATGAATCATGTAAACTTGCAGCAGAAACTCTGCAAGTTTTCTTTTCAAGTAGCAGCTAGCAGATCCTGTAAGCTAAGGTGAAGAAGTCATTGTCCCTTTTTCTTTTGATAATCACATATAACTTCAAGCATTTGAGAGACTTTTAATGGTGAATTTGTTAAAGTGTTAAACAGTGTAAAATATTATGAGAGTAAATCCGGAATGAATTTAGATAAGTGAAGGTATGATATATTATCAGAAGAGAATGCTTCACAGTCACAACAAATTCACTTTATACAAAATGAAAATGAACCTTAAGAAAGAGCTCACATTTACTATAAAGGTATTAAACTACTTATCTTCTCATACGTTATGAGAAGTAGTTTATGTTCATTTAAAAAAGCATTAAACGATTACAAAAAAGAATCCATCAGAATGGAAGAACTTCTGAGATGACTTTCAAAGTACGCTCAATTTTTGTGTGACTTATGAAAAATTAATCTAGACAAAATCTGGGCTTATTTGATAGTTTTTATACAAAATGAATCTGTGTATTAAAAAAAAATCTTGGCAAAATTAGAATGCTCGTAGATTATTTTGGAAAGTTGAGTGAATTAATTTTTTTTAGGAGGGCAATTGGAAAAATATCACAGCACTCCTTAATGCACCATATTCAGAGTAATACTGTATTAAGAATGAAATAAAAGAAAACGAAATAGAAATAACAGAAATAAAGAGAAAAAAGAAGGAAAATAATAATAATAGAGTGAAAGAAAGACTTTATACAAATAAAAGAATTTCACAAACGATATAAACTTTTTGCCCAACTTATTTCAAAAAATATTTTTTCATAAAAATCTTTGATTTTTAAAACTTAAAACATAAATATAAAAATTATTAGAACTATTTCCATCCAACTTTGATAGATCTCAACCCATCCAAACAATAACAGTTTTCTTTTTTCGTTTCCGTAATTTAATGATTCCTAATTCAGCACAGAAATAAATAAAAAATTATTGCCTGCACTTTACTACTATTCAAAACTTATATTTCTGAAAAATTAGTTATTTCCAATTTAAATTATCAAGTGATGAGTTGAATTATGTTATTATATTATTTGTTATTATTCTCATTGAGAAGAATGCAAAATCTAAATATATGTTTACGAAATCTTATTAATCATTAATCATTAATCAGATATGGATCACGATGTGCAGAATTTGGCCCAAATTAATTTCGTCTCTAAATATGAAGCTCAATTTGACTGAGCTTTTACTTCCTGCACCTACATTATTACTGGATGCATCCTATACTAGCAAAAGACTAAAAAACCTCTTTCACTACACACGCCATCTAGTGTCACTGTTCTAGAAGTTATCGTATATGTTCCACAAAGTAAATTGAACAAATTTATTCTTGAAAACTTATTTTAAAATATGAGAAAATTATTCTAAAAATATTTTCAAAAATTATATTACAGAAATTTTAGAAAACTTATTCTGAAAAATTTTAAAAATAGATTATCCAGAAATCATTTTTATGAAAAGTAAAATAGTTATGTAAAAAATTACGAGGTTTGGGTTAGAAAAAAACCGTAGATAGAAAACATTGTAGGTCCGAACCACTTTACAAATTATTTGACATGTTTGATGAATTTGTTTGTTATCGTAAGTGCTAAAACAACTCATTGCATAAGTCCTTAGAATCTCAAACATATTTTGTACCCATTGCCCAATTCATTGGATTAGTTTCTACTTTTTCTACCTGAACAAAACAAAACATCATATCATAACATAACATGTTTGTGATAATCTCTTTTAAGGTATACCCTCTCACTAACTTTATAACTTTCCTATAGTTTCCTTTGCATCATAACCATTAAAGTTAGTCATAACCATTAAAGTTAGTCATAACCATTAAAGTTAGTCACCTTCTGTATTTATTCAAAAAGAGGGGATAGGTTCAATTCAATCATCGGAGACAATTTATTTTAAAACATTAATAATTATTATTATATAATATATGAATATAAGTATTTCAACTATGTATAATAATTTTATACACTAGTGCAGTAAAGGGAAACGACAGCGATTATTTTGGTTTATCTGTACCGGTTCTGCAACCGAGATATATACAGGCGACACTTTTTGTCTCGATTCTGAACCGAGGCAAAAAGATGTATGCTTTTGCCTCGGTTGTTGGTGAACCGAGGCAGTAGAGGGGTTTTATGCCTCGGTTTGGAGTTGAACCGAGGTAGTAGAAGGAAGGGCTGAACCCATTTTTGTGCCATCTCCCTGGGATTATGCTTGCCACATCCATTACTATATCGGTAGTCTCCTAGCATATAAGATCACAGAACGCAGTTCATAAAATAAAATAACTTTGAATCAAGAAACTCACATCCATTACTATATCGGTAGTCTCCTAGCATATAAGATCACAGAACGCAGTTCATAAAATAAAATAACTTTGAATCAAGAAACTGTTTCAAGGCAATGTAGAAGAAATATTACAAGCTGTAGTTTTACTGGGAGTATCTAATGAATAAATTAAGAAAACATCCATCCGGAAAGTATCAATAATCCCTAGCCCAGAGCTTTCTATAATTCAACAATATATCATATAGGTAAACAGAGAGAATACAAAGGTATGATTGTCTCTACAATTCCTTCTTAACGTTTCAGCCTCCATTCTTACATCGGACCACCACCCAACAACCGTGCTACCTTTATCGGACCACCACAGGGCACCACGCGAAGTCTTCTTCTCCAACGCGTCACAGCCACCATGGCATTCTCCAGAATCACGCCGTTATCCATGGCAACCTAAAGGAAATAGAAACCAAGCCAGAGAACCAGGACGCCACCTATAACCACGCTTCTCGCGCACCATCAGCAACCACATTGTGTCGCGTTGTGTCGCTGCCATGACCACCGCGAGAGCTCTCTCCGTCCTTCGCACAACCTGCAATCAGAAAGGCAACCAGCAGATCGCGTCACCACCGCCTTCGAAGTAGCCACAGCCAGCATCCACGCAAATCGTGACAGCCTCCTTTCATCGTGTGTAGAGAACTCGCAGCAAAGCATAATAGTTTCCCCCAATCTTCACCCCGCCGTCATCAAACCCTAATTCGCATCACCACCATCAACATCAGAAAAACCCCAATCACAAGTCGCCGCACTCACCTTCTTCACCAGAAACCTCCATTGACGCACCATCACGAAGCTCCGTTCATCACCACCTAGCGCCGCTGCCAACCTCCATGTTCGTCTCCATGACGCAACCCCGTTCAACCTCCATGGTCGCCGCTCATCGGCAACCTCACTTCACTCCCAACGGCCACCGCTTCCTCTTCCCTCCAAAGGCTACGCACTCACAGGAGAGGTGGAAGTCGCGCTCGCAGCCGTCGCACACGACGAGGTGGTGGTGGCTCCCAGTGATAGGGTTTTGGCGAACAAAGAGGAAGGCGAAGGGATCTCGTTTTCGGTTTCGGGTTTGGTCACCTTGAGTCTCTGCGTGGAGGGGGAGATTTTGGAGCCGCCTTGTAGATTTGGTTGCTCACGAGAAAAGAAGAGGAAAAGGGGAAAGGGGCGGTTGTTTCTCGAGGAAGAAGGAAATGAAACACTGTTGTAGGTTAAGTTTTTTTGAGGCAGCGGGGTTAAGAGGTAAGCAATACTACCTCGGTTCAGCCGAAGCAATACACACATTTATGCCTCGGTTCTACTCTCCACCGAGGCATACAGTCCTTAGAAAAAAATAAAAATAAAAATATGAAATGGTTATACACCTCGGTTCCTGCCTAAACCGATGAATAAACATGGTTTCGCACCAGTTCTGAATGAACCGGAGCCATAAGCTCTGCGCAGACTTCAAATTTCAGAGACATGTTAGGGGACAAGTGGGCTTTTGGGCATCAGTTGTAGTATCAACCGAGGTAATATGCCTTATATGCTTCGGTTCCCCTTGAACCGAGACGTATAAGTTCGCTTAAACTACAAAAATGTCACCGCGTTTTGATAGGCTTCGGTTTCACCTAAACCGAAGCCTATAGCGCGAGTTAAAAATCAATTTTTTTACTAGTAATATTATTTAAGAGTCAATGTTTAAAACAATTTAAATACACTTTATATTCTTTAAAATACTTTTTAAAGACAAAACCATAATCACTTAGTCAACATTAAAACTTATATAATTGTAACTAAAAAAAATCAAAAAGGTGCAAGTATTCATTTTTATCTCCATTTCCATGTGTGTGAAATACATGTATATATAATTTGGTCCACATATCAAGAATTTTAGATTACATATAAAAAAGTTTATAAAAGCTAAATAAAATTATTCAAATCATATTTAAGATGAACTATTTTAAAAGGTAAATAAACTTTCCCCACATACATTAAGAGAGACAATATACCAAATAGAAATTTTACTAATGATTTTGTTCCTGTAAAAAAATAAGATGATAATTAACAAGATATATTACATTAAAATTTTATCATAAATTTTAATTAAGGCTTGAATTTCTAGAGGTTATCTTGTGTTTGATAGTTATGAAATCAACCATACTTTAGCATTGTTCTGCATCTAATAAGTTATTGCATAAAATTAAAATTGAAGTCAAAGTGGAAACTATGTTTTGCACAATAATACAAAAATGACTTAATATTTTTAATTAGGTTTTTTCATAATTATTTGTTTACTTTTTTTAATCTATAATTACTTACATATATTTCTAGTCTCTTAATTTGTCATAATATTTTTAGCCTTTGAAAACATCTGAAAAAATTGATCCTAAAAAATACAATTATTTTAGTCATCTAAAAAAATTACTGAAAAATGGGTTGGTCTCTTTCCGTCGGTCCATTAGGTTTGTTACACGTTTTGCCAATGAATAATAAATTATCAACTATTACATGTGATAATTATAAAATAAAACATGTATAAATGGACATGTAATTTTTTATTTTATTTTTTTTTATAAATGCTTATTAATGTTCTACTAGAAAAGAGTTACAGATTTGAACAATAACATGAATTGAACAAGAGAGTAATAAAAAATCTTCGATGTTGAGTGAATTGTATATAGAGTTAATGATTTTATTTTCTCAAATAAAAAAAAAAGATGAGATTGGTTTGATGAGTGGGAAGGACACAAATCATTTTTAATTTAAAAATTAAAAAAGTAACTATATAAAATTAAGAAACTTAATTCAAGTCTTTTTAAATTAAGTCTAAATTAACTTAACATTCTATATTTTACTAAAATATTAACGGTAATTTGCTTAAATTGTGACTCGAAATTTTTTTATCACTCTTTCATGCAGTTGGTACGAAGATTTTTCATTATATATGTAAGTAAGAAATCATACAAGCTAAAAGTAATATTGTTCAAAGGCTACCTGAAATCAAAAATATTCTTTTAAAGTTGAAATATTAATTAAACTGTTCAAATGTAAATATAAATTATAAAATGTTAACTTAGCCAATTATAAATGTGTAGTAAAATTCTCTAGAAATAAGCATAGTAGAAAACATCTAAAAAAACAGCATGCAGAACACGATATTGACACCTCTAAAGTCCGAGAAAGAAAAAAAAATTTATAACATTACATTTGAGTTTCACTAACAATTTAAAACTAATTATACCAATACCAATGATGAAACCTTATAGCATGTTCATCCACAAAGTCTTTAACAAATATAAAAATTTGGAATTGTAATGTTTAAATCCATTAATTAATGATTCTATTATTTATATTCATTATCTATAATAAGCTTGAGTTGATAATCAATCAATTCATCATGCACTACCTTTTAGGGAAGAATAATGAGATAAGTACTTTAAATAATTTTGAGCTTATCCCTAATCATTGTTAAAACTTTTGTTAAACATGATTTGAGTAATTAGGATGGTTAGTCGTTTCTGTTGTGCTTTTGTTAAAGGAGTTAACAACTTTATGCATATAAACTAAGATTAATGCTTAAAAGAATAGAGTAATCCATATGTATTTTTGATGTGACACTAATTGAACAAAATTAAAGTTCGATCAAGTGGAATAATGATAGATTATTATATAATTAATGGCACGTTAAAACATGTATGTTCTGTGGTTTTTCTCGTGAAGTGTGATGAATTAAAAAACCATTGGACCGTGTTGCATTGCTAGAAACAAAAGTTTGCTGCTAAGGTTATAATGACTCAATTGCATGCAGTGTCCAACTTGTTATTAAAGTGACATTTTGTCGTGTTGGATATAAAAGCACCAATTCAGTCCAACCTCACTCGGTAAAGTTTCAAATTGTGTGCCACCATTTTCACATAACATATTCTTCATAGTGTGTTGTCCTTATCACAAATAATAATAATAATAATAATAATAATAATAATAATAATAATAATAATAATAATAATTCATTAAATAATTTCATCATACCATGTTTCACAGGTTTGAAAAGGCGTGCATGAGTTTGGTTTCACCCTTTTGAATGCAGAAAAAAGAAACTAATGTTTTACGTTTGATGGAGATGTGGTCAACACTTCAAACTAGATTTATTATGTTGGCCAAAATATGCATCTATTAAAGATCTTGATTAAATGTGAAAAATTCTCATAAAAGTAAATCAGACTCGTCTGAAAACACAAATGAAATACTGTTTGTTTTGCATGCAGAAGAGAAAAAATCATAATGAATAAATCAACACACCCAATTCATTTTTCCTTTTGAGGCAACAAACATGTCATACACATGTTTATGATTGCCATGAATCAATTGAAAGTGGTTTTTCCGATTCATTGATAACACAGTTACATTAACATCCATGTTCAAGTTTGGTAAGTAGATGGAAGAACATATGAGAATTAATTTAATTTTCCATTAATGTTTAGACTCTTTGATTCAGATTGAGATTCTTTTAAAAGTATATTATATCTTGATAAATATTACGATTTTAAGTGTAAATTTATGTCTTGTAAAGATAAAAAAAAAATTAAATATATTATAAAAAGGTTTATAAATTTATTGTCTTTAAATTTTAATTAGAAAAAGTGTCAACTCTTTATATATATATATATATGATGTCTTCTATAGATGTAATTATATTTGAGTAGATTGGGGATATGATTTACTTTGATTATTTTAGATGAATAACTATATCTTACAACCCTCTCTGGTTGTATTTTTCTTTGACAAGGATTAGATCTCTTATAATATATACATAATAATTATTTTATGTTGATAAAGAAATATATGTCTAGATAAATCTTAAGGATATGGATGACATCATCAAAAGTGTAAGTGCATGCTTTCATGATTTATTAATCAGTGGTTCCCTAGGTAATGTTTGGTGAGTAGTCAGAAGGACAGAACACACTATTTTCTGTTTTATTACTTTAGTTCTACTCTTGAATAAACTGATTATCATGTATTTATAGTATTATTAATTATTTCGTTTAGCTTTTTCTACTAACAACAGGTAAACACTCTAAATCTTCAACCAGTTGCAAATTATCTAAAAGGGAAAATATATGTTAATTTTCTTTATGTGAAATTAATATTTGTTTAGTGAAAAGTGCTTAATTTGTTTGAAAAAGAAAATTGATAAGTCCGAAAAAGAAGGTCAATCAATATTTATCATGAGTTAAACTCGTAATTAAACAAATAAGTGAAGATTTGGGAGATTTGGCATAAAGCATATCTGATAACTGTGAAGACACGAATGCAAAGCAATTTATTGAATAATTAAAAGTTGGACATGATATGCATAACAGGAAATTAGAACAAAGCTTAAGACAACTAGTAATGCATCAGTAGTGACAACATGGAATAACTTCACTACATAAAATAAACTCTTTATTCCTACAAAGATGGCCTAAGTTCTTCCATTTGCACTTATTCTCCCAACACTAACAGCATTTATTCATGTTTATTTTATCTTTTTCTTGAGAACCAGCCCACCAAAAACACTATCTTTAACTTCACATGATGTCATCCTCCTCACAGAAACAGATACAAGTTAAAGCTGAGTTTAGAGTGTTCTTGGCCATGGAACACTGGTGGGGGCCACCTGTTCACTTGTTTTTCTCTAGTAACCATCTCGAGAAGGCATCAAGTGTTTCCACGTCAGACCTGTAATGTAACTGTGTGAATTCAAGAAGAGTTGGCCATGTGAAATCTGGATATTTCTTTGGATTCTCGTTGGTAATCAGTTCCTTTGGAGGAGTCACCACTTTGTCTTTATGTGGACAAAGGAAGAAAGCAAGAGATTTTCTCACAATCTGGTTGTTCACAATAGCTCTATGCAAGCAACTCTTGAATATCCCATTGGTAAGAGCCTGAAAGATAAAGATAAAGATAAAGATAAACAACATTATATTATCTCAAACTTAATCCGTCTTAATCATAGTAACTGATTGGTGTATGCGTTAAGTGTTGTAATTCGGTTCATTATTTTTAAGGACAGTTATGGACCTACAAGACACATCAATTATTAGCAGTTTCCATTATCATGCAAAAAGCAACATGTCAACCTTGTAATTATATGATCCTTACCATAAATGTGTCGCCAATGTTGACAACGAACGCATCTTCTTTTGGGGCGACAGAGTACCATCTTCCGTCGACAAAGACTTGGAGGCCCTCGACCTGATCTTGGTGGAGAACGGTTAGGGAAGTGGGGTCACAATGAGGTCCAGTTCCTAAAGCTACCTCAGGTTTTTGGCATGGTGGGTAGTAGTTCAACCTCATAACAGACTCGTTGTCTTCGAAGAAATCTCTGAAACATTCTCTGCTTACTCCGAGGCTCATTCCCAGAAGCTCCGTGATCTCAAGAGACAGATTGCTCATCACTTCACAGTACTCTTGAAACACACTCCTGTTGCAGATGAAAAACAGGAAAGAAAAAGAGGGTTAGAGGGTTTCAGATGTGTCTGCATGCATGTTGAAGAGACTCATAAATAGAAGAGAAAGAGAAAGAAAGAGAACAAAAGGAAAAGCTGTGGCAATGAATCAGAAAAGGATTTTACCTTATCTGTGTAAAGGATTTTTAACAGAAAAGGGTTTTTTTTTTCACCTGGCTTGGCTTTCATAGCAATTCAAATGATTTATTTAAAGAACAGACAAAGAACTTTTTATTTGGTCTTTTAGAGGCTAAAAACAAAGCATCTTTACATGAAAGAAAACTGCATTCGGTAAATCTTACCCAAACTCTCTGAAATCTTCTCCCATGGAAGACAGAAAATAGTCCTCAACAGTTCTGGTGGATTTATCATTAGAGTAATGGAAAGAAAGGGTTTCCTTCCAAGGAAGTTTGGAGGAGAACCTTCCTATAAAGCTATTAGCAAAGCCACAGTGTTCTCCTAACTTTCTCTGAAGCCTCTGCTTCTCTGGAAGCTCCATGCAGAAGAAAGCGTCTATGAGCTTGTGAGCTTTCTCTAGGAGCTTCTTGTCAACTCCATGGTTGACAACAAGAAAGAAGCCATGCTTCTTGCATGCCTCACTGACTTCTGCACAAATGTTTGCCACAGCCTCTGGATCTCCGGAGAGAAAGGCCTTCATGTCAATGGGTGGAATCTTGAGTGCCGGTGGCTGAAGACATGGTTTCTCATCGTCAGGCCACACAAACTCAGAGGGTATGTTGGAGTGGTTTTGCAGAGGTGCATCCAAGTTCACTGGTTGAACTTCAATGTCGTTGCTCTGTGGTGCAACTAGCATTGATGGATGAGGGATCAACATGATTTGGAAGAGTTTTTTGTTGAAGAGTGATATGAGAGAAAGAGAGAGAGAAAGATGGGAAGGGTTTGAGTTGGAGTGAAAGGGAAAGACAAAGGAAGAGGTTTATATAAAGGTGGTGAAATGGAGTGTTGATAAAGGCCAAGAGGATTCATTGGGGAAGTCGGGGAACAGATATCAGAGAATCTTATTAGTTTGTTTTGCTAGATTGCAAAACATCATAAAGATAAAGGGATTAGGTACTTCTAAATCACTTAATTTTCTTTACTTTTCATGCTATATTAAATTATTAACTTTTTTTTTTTGTTATAAATTTTACAACTTAAGTATAAGTCATGTAAAAATTAATTGGAATTATTCATAAATCAAATATATATATTGCTAGAATGAAAAGTTTTCACATTTATATTTAATAACTAGTTTTTTTTTTTTAAATAAGGTTTCTTTCTCAATTATACTTTTTTTCAATTTTTAAAGAATTTCAACCTATTAAATTTTTTTAACTCAATATTATTCAAACAAAATTAATATTTTTGTTGTTAATAGACTATCTTTATTTTTTCTCTCTTTATCTTATCACTTATATATTATATATCAATTATTTTTCTCACTATATTGTTTTGTTTAATTTTGGATATTTATTATTTGAGACTATTGAAAATTGGATAAGAATGAATGAAACTTGTTCGTTTCTAGGGATTTAGGGATTTAAGGTGATTTGAACATATGAATTTAAAAGAAATTTAATATTTTCATTTTATATAGATGGGGAAGCGAAGACAACTCAACACCTACGTTTAGTAATAATATTAATTGTGAAATTAAAATTATTGAAAAAAAATTAATAATAATTATTACTTTATTAAATCTTCTGGATAATTAATAATGATAGTATTAATAATAAGTAATGATAATTATTATTATCATAATGATATTGATAATATTATGATGATGATAATAATAATAATAAATAATATTATAATAATAACAATTATTATTATTACAGTTACAATTTATTTTATATTAATTTTAATTATAAGGTTAAAATTGTAATCAATAATTTTATCTATTAAAATACTATTTTTTGTTTATCGCGTACATTTTTTAAAATTTTAACAAATTTTATTTTCAAATCTCTTCACATTCATCTTTTTATTCCTTAAAACAAACTGCTACATGTTCCTCTCTTTATTCTTTCAAATAGATCTACTTACTTTTCCTCGAAAATGACTAAAAATGTTTATAGTTCCTAAAATTAGCACAAAAATTAAAAATTGTCTTTATCCTAAGCTTTGACGCAATTTAATTTTTAAATTTTAAAAATAAATAGATAAACAACAACTTAAAAATTTAACAAAATTAAAATAGAAAAACTATATTAATTTATTTTAAAATTTAGGAATCATCAAAGTTTAGGAGAAGAATAAATTCTAATTTTACATCTAAATTTAAAAACTGAAAACATATTTAATTATTTTAAATCTATATTTCTACTTTTGTTTATTAATTTAATTATTAGTTTTTTACTTTCTAGTTCTTTCTAGCTTTGAGCCGTTAGTTGTAGGAAAAGATTTTCCTCAGTAAACATAAAAATATGATTTTGACACTTTTGAATTACAGAATATTCCAGTGAAAAATAATATTGTATTAACAATTAAAGAAGAATAAAACAAGTGGAGTAAAATTATAGGTAGAATGCAAATAATTAACTTATTGGATTCTATTCAACTAAAAAAAAAGGAACAGAACAATATAAAAAATATTCCTGAAGTATATATAGGAAGATGCATGAAAGCACTCAGAGAAAAAAACTAATGATTCAGAAAAAGACACGCAATTTTACAAAAAGGATAAAATAAAAATGAAGAAAAATGAGGAAAATTGAAAAATAATAATAATGAGAAAAAAAAAATTGGAAAGGAAGATCTAACCTAGAGCTACAGATACTAGGTAATTAAAGAAAGAAGAAAAGATAAAATTTTTGAGATATGAGTTATAATAAATGAGTAGGTTTGAAAAGATTGAATCTCCTATTAGGGTTCTTCTGTGTCTGCTCCCATTAAGTAACTTTTTAGTGTGCCAATGAAAGGATTTTATCTTCCCTATGCTTCTGCATGCAACTTTCCAACCTATGCTTTGACCAAAATTATTTTCTTTAATTTCATTTAATTATCATAATTATCACTGTTACATAGCAGGTGTCATAATTAGCCTCTCTATATTTTCTTAACTTTAACAACCTTTATCATCATAATTACTGTTATGTTGTTCACCAACTATTTATTCAGTATTCCTAAAGGTAGAAATAATTTATAGTTTTATTCAAAATTTTCAAAATTAAAAGCACTAATTTTTTTAATACTAAAAGAAATTATTTTAGAAAATTAAAATTAGTTTGTTGTAAAATAAAATGAAATTATACTTTTAGAAAAATTATATTAAAGAATATTTATATATTAATTTATATAAAAACTATATTCACTGTGAAAAAAACACATATTTCTTGTCAATTTTCTTTTAACTTTTTTAGAAAATACTTATAGAATTTGTTATCAATAATAATTTTAAAAAAATTACTACCAATTCTTTTTAAAACATTTTTTACAAAGCATTTTTTATAAAAAAAAATTGTAGGAAAGACCTATAATTTGTAGGAAATAATTATTCATAAAGAAATTATCTGTCAATTAAAAAACTGATAAACAATTTTTTTCTTACAAAATTTTATAACAAATTTGTAAGAAAAAATCATGAAATATGAAAAGTTATAGTAATATTTCATTTTGAAACTATAGGTTAGAGTGGAACATTTTCTTCACCAAATGTAGGAGAACTTTTCTTCATCAAATGTTACTTAAAGTTCATGCCCAAATTTGAATGTACAAGCCATAAAGATCATTGTTGCTACAACAATTCTCATTTAATTTTATATAGATTCCCATATGTATTGTATTGGGAGGAAAGTTTTTTTGGGTAATTTTTTTTTAAATAACACTAATTATAATATGATCTTTTATAATATATATAATTTTACGTTTGTATAATTATCTGAATATATATATATATATATATATATATATATATAATCTTGTTTAATAATGAGAAATTTATATTATGATAGAAAAACTATTTATATACTTAACTTCACTTAAAAATATTAAAACTAAGTCATCTCGGTCAAAATTTCTAAAATTTTCTCTAGATTATTTCTACTAAGCAGATTTATATACTACAAAAATATATAAAAGAAAAGTATAAAAAAGAGTGAAGTTTCTATACACTTCACATATCAATCTTAATAAATTTAATATAATATAATATAATAGATAAGAAGTACATAGGATTTTACCTAACACTTTATTACACATTTATCCGTTACTCATTAAAAAAAATAAATTACATTTTTATATTTATTAGGTTTAAGTCGATGTAAAAAGATGTTTTTTTTGCTAATAACATTTAATAAAATATTATCAATCAATTGCTCAATCCTATTATCTTCATTATTTATTGTAAATTAATTTCAACCTTATTTAAAAACTCATAAAATAATTTACTTTTAAAATATTCGCCAGTATTATTGGATATTCACAAGTTGAGAAAAATCCACATGTTTGTTTTATGCAAGCATCCAACCAATAACAAGACGCATAATAAGTATGATTTTTTCATGTATGTCGAATGGCAAGTAGATACTATCTATATTTTGATCTCACTTGTTGTCATTCCTGTTTATTACCTAATTTTGGTGATGAACAAACATTTGTAAGTATTTTCCATGACCCCATTTTGTCCCTTTAATTTTATAGTATATTAAATTAACTTTCCAAACAAAACTCTAAAAAAGAAGCTAATACACTTTGCCAATTCAACCTAACATACTTTTTTACACTTTAAGAATCAAAATAATTAAATACTATTAAGATACATCATAATAAAATTAATATAATATAATAGATAAGAAGTATGTAGGATTTCACCTAACGCTTTATTACACACTTATTAAACATATGAAACTACATCTTACTTCTAATTATTCATTAGGAATATAAAATTTTAATTAGAAAGTTAAATATTTATCATTAGAAAAGTCGTATTTACTTTTTTCAGTACACATTTAGTTTAAAAGATATATATACTTATTATTAAGATGACATATATTTGTAGGTAAAATTCATTTTAGATAGTAATACCTACTGGTCGTAGATATTTATGGATAGTGGATAATTTAGTATCTTCTTATTAACGGGTTAGATTCGGATATTATACTATCCACTACTCGTCGTATCCATAGGTATTCGCTACTAATTAAAGAAATAAAATTACATTTTTATATTTATTAGGTTTAAGTTGTTGCTGAAAGATGTCCTTTTGCTGATAACATTTATAAAAGTGTCATCAATCAATTAAAGATATTTTAAAAAATAGAAATGAAAATTACATTATATTAAGATTTACATATAAATGTCAAAGTTACTCTCAACTTTTGGATTAAGTAATTTATGATATTCATACATACCATTGTATTTTTCCATCAAACTCATTCATTAGATGATATAGAAATTGAAGAAATCTAGATAAAGCATTGTGTTTCTCCATCAAACTATGGTATAGGAATTGAAAACCAATTTATCTTCTCCTAAAATTTATCCTTTGGTGTCTGAAACTTGTTTTTATTTTCAGTGAGATTATTGTTAATTAAATAATTATTCAAAATTTTTGTGATATTTAAAATTGTTGATCTTTCAATCATATTTAGTGTCATCTTTTCCTAATAAAGATATTTTGTCATATACATATTTTAAGTGTTTCGACTAATAGCATTTATAAGATATTTTATTACACTAAAATTGCTATTGAATTATGAGAAACACTTAATTAAAATATATGTTTGTTGAAAAACATTTGTCTATATATTTTTGTGAAAAATAATCGAGTTTCAAATGATTGATAATAAACTTATTTATAATCGAATTCATGAATCTAAAAATTCTTTATGACACAAAATTAAAAGGGATTGTTTTATTCATGATTTTAAAATTGTCTCCAGCCTTCGTGATTTGATTGTACTCTAAGTTTAAAACATAAATCTAAAAGTATGTGAGATAGAACTTTATATTCTATTTTATCATTTTTTTTTTATAAAATTTCTTATAAAGAGTGTGATAAAACTCTTTATAAATTAGAAAAAAAATCAAATTTAAAATATGTGATGTCTTGTAAAATTTAATATACCTATATCAAAGCATTGTATTGTAATAAGATAGTTTTTTTTTTGTTGATGTTTTGATGTTCTATGGGCAGGGTTTGATTGGAGTCACTTATGGGAAGGCCTTTGAAGACTTGGTTTGAATTATAGAAAGGTTTTAGGAGANTCAAATGATTGATAATAAACTTATTTATAATCGAATTCATGAATCTAAAAATTCTTTATGACACAAAATTAAAAGGGATTGTTTTATTCATGATTTTAAAATTGTCTCCAGCCTTCGTGATTTGATTGTACTCTAAGTTTAAAACATAAATCTAAAAGTATGTGAGATAGAACTTTATATTCTATTTTATCATTTTTTTTTTATAAAATTTCTTATAAAGAGTGTGATAAAACTCTTTATAAATTAGAAAAACAATCAAATTTAAAATATGTGATGTCTTGTAAAATTTAATATACCTATATCAAAGCATTGTATTGTAATAAGATAGTTTTTTTTTTGTTGATGTTTTGATGTTCTATGGGCAGGGTTTGATTGGAGTCACTTATGGGAAGGCCTTTGAAGACTTGGTTTGAATTATAGAAAGGTTTTAGGAGAAAAAAGAGGTGTGGACTGAAATGGGAGCTCTAGGCATTTCTAGAGAAACTTTGGTGTTTGTTGAAAATAGATTCCTTGATTGAATTTTGATGGTAGTGTTTGGAGGAATATGACCTTGTAATTTTGGGTGTGTTAGAAGTTGATTTTAAGCTTAACTCAAAGTCACAAAATCGACTTGTAGGGTGAGGTTTACACCCATTATTAGGATAGACTCTAACCATGGCTCTGATATCATGTTAGAAACTCAACCCCACAAAACCAATTTGTAGGAGGTTTGCACCCATTTATAAACTATGAATTGGTCTTATCTCTAGTCGATGTGGGACTTCCAACACACTCCCCTCACGCCGAGGTATGAATTGACCCACCTATTGTTCCACCCGCTATCGGACCACCATTAAAAATGTCTAATCCCACGCTTGAGATGTATATACCTCGGCGTGAGAGGGGTGTGTTGAAAGTCCCACATCGACTAGAGATAAAGTCAATTCATAGTTTATAAGTGGGTGCAAACCTCACCCTACAAGCCGGTTTTGTGGGGTTGAGTTAGGCTTAAAGTTCATTTCTAACATGGTCTTTCTTAGAAAGCTTTAGAAGTGGTAAAGAAAGATAAAAACTTAAGTATGAAATGAAATGGAAATTTATAATAGATGAGAATGAAATTGAAATTTTCTTTTTTTTAAAAATTTATAGGGAATATAAAGTGTAGGAGAAAAGCAAGAATAAAATGGCAAAGATAAGATAGGGAAACGAAGATCCATCCTCCTAGCTAGGGCTTTCTTTTCAGAAAGTAAATTTTGCAAAATCCCGTAAAACACAAGCATTTCCATTCGTACCAATTCCACCATTTTTCTTACTTTCCCTCAAATTTTCTAATTATATAAATATAATCTTCCACTGCCACCACTTTCTTTATTTTGTACCTTCAAATTTCTTCACCATTCCTTTCATGTTTTTCGTTCTAGCACATGCTTAGCTGGTAAAGTTACTATGCTGTTAACTAGTACAAAACACAAACACTTCTAACCCCATGATTTCATATCACTTCTTTACTTTCATCAAAAATATCCTTTAGAATCTAAACATCAATTTTTACTTTTATATTAAATCAAAATTCAAAAATTTTATAAACTTATTATTTTAAAATTTTAAAAAATGATTTTAATATTTAATTGACGTGTCTTTAATTAATCTTCTTTTAAATAATATATATAGTTGGAAATTTCATATCGAATAAAACAAATTTAAAATAAATATATGATAAATATAAATTTCATCGTTTTATAAAATTAGAATTAAACTTTAAAGTTTCCTTTTTAACGTAATATTATAACTTATATACACTTTCTTAAATATGCATTATTTTTTTTATTTAGATGAAGAATGATTTTAGTATGTATTTTTTTGTTAAGCTTATGTTTTATTTTTATTTTTTCTGGACGTTCTTCTTTACATAAGTATATGTCTTTTTAAACTACAATAATGAGAGATAGATATGAATTTTTCATGAACTAATGTTTTTTGTCTCAATTTCTCTTTCTATTGATGTATTCAAATACCTCATTATTGTCTCAAAGATAAAACGTGGGTCTTTTGTTCGAGACACCAAACAATAATTAAAAGGCTCCAAACACTTTTTTGACAATCTATTTAAGGAATCGTAGTTTTTTAAAAACGACAAAACAGAATAATGAACATTTTATTTTCCAGTTACATGCAAAAGAATTGGTCATTGTTTCCTTTTGATTATGTTTTTGTTTGATCTAATAAAAAACTTTATTCCTTCCTCAGTTAATTCTGTCTGTCTTTTTCTCCACTTTTATATTATTATAAATTTTCTACTTCTCCACTTTTATATCTTTCATGTATGTTAAAGTTCTTTCATAGTTTAAGCTTAACATGAAGATATATTTTTGAAGTAAAATATTCATAATAAAAGAGGCACGTGAAACAAAATAATGAATCTGACCTAGAAAAACAGTATTTTTCTTATATAGTAAACTAAGATAAAAACAAGTAGCATTCAAGTTTGCTACATTTGAGTAACTTTAAAAAAGTATATACATATTTTTAATTTATTCATTTCAATAGAAAAAATTGAAAATCAAGTGTAAATTGTTAGATGTAGATTTTTGGGCGGAATAGGAACTGACATGGATAGCTTTTGTAGATTTTTTTTATATATATAATTATCTATTCAGACACCATAGTTCTCATCCAAATAATTCTTTTGTTGTCAAATTATTAGTTAGATAAAACTTAGGGTTAAATATGTTTCTGATCCCTTAATTTTTAGTGAAAATTGAAATTAGTTCCTCTTCAAAACTTTGGACTAATTTAGTACCCAGACTTTAGAAATGTGTGAATTTATTCCTTTTAACCAAATTTTATTAACTTTATTTGATGTTTCAAACGCATTTCTAAGTTAACATTGAAGCAAAAATGTGTCAAATGCTATAAAGAACTCAAATGCTATCATGAAACGCACTTGAAACATCAAATAAACCTAAAAAAATTTAGTTAAAAGAACTAAATTCACACATTTTTAAAGTTTGGAGACTAAATTAGGCCAAAATTTTGAAGAGCAAATTTCACTAAAAGTTCAGGTATCAAAAACATATTTAACTCTAAAACTTATATATTTAATATTTCCCATCGTATGTCGTAATTCCTAGATCAACCTAATTATAGCTCATCTATGTATATTACCTATTCTCATACGCGTTTTTTTTTCATACAATTAATTTTCTTATTATGGGTCATTTGAGATATGATTAATATGATAATCATATAACTGTAATATATCTGATACGAGCAAACAATTATATTTATGTACGAATTACATGTACGTAATAACTAATTATGTATTTTTTAATTGCATTGGATTATCTTATTCTTTATTTAAGTGGTAAAAAAAGTCTATAAATATGTATTAATATTATAACTACTCACTCAATTCTCTTCTTCACATTTATTATTGTAGTTTGTACTATGAGAAATTCAAGTTGGAGTTAAGAACGTGACATTGAGGGAAGATGATTAAGATGAAAAATATATAAGAAAAAAAAATCAAACTCATTGCTTTAAGATTTATTGGATTAGAAGTAATTTCAGGTCTCAATATAAAAAAAATATATGAAAAAGCGTTAAATTAACTTTTATAATAGTTTTAGCCGAATTATGGTGTTATTAGAGTCAGCTTAGTTGGCATAACACAGAAAAGTAATTGTTTTTAACAAAATTCAAAAGGCATAAATTTGTTTTTTAAATAATCTAGCTACTAATAGAGTCGGCTTAACCAATTATAAGTTAATGCAAAATATTTTTAGGCTTTTTTTAATAATTTATATTTGTGTTAGTATTGAATTAACTTCTCTTAACCACCATTAATATAATTCACTTAATATTAAACTCCGAGATGGTATTAAATATTTAAAAAAAAATAAAAATATTTATATTAGTGTCACGACTCAATAATAACTAAATAAATATTATAAATCAATAAGATTTAATTAAAGATAATCTCATTTTTTTTAAAATTTATATTTATTTAAATTAAGCTTTATATGTCATATATTCATGCATCTTCATGAAAATATATGTTTTTAATCAAAGATTCATATTTTAAGATAATAAATTTTCTCACTTAATTTTTGTAATTTTTTTTATATAAATCTTTTCACACTTATCTTATTCTTTTATATTCATCTCTTTAAACCACGATTTATCTTCTTCATCCATGCTCATATTCATACTTACATCTATACCCTTTTCCTCATCTCCTTCATCACGCATGTTTCTTTCACACATATTCATATTTTTTGTTCACTCTCTTTTTTCGTTTAGAACTTTTTTTCTTCTTTATATTTTAGTTTATTTAGAATGAAAACACGGTACAAGATTTCTTTTTTATATAAATCTTTTCACACTTATCTTAATTTTTTATATTCATCTCTTTCAACCGTACACTTATCCTTTTCATCCATACTTATACTCTTCATCTACACTATTTTTCTTCACTACTCGTATTCTACATACTCATACCCTTTTCCTCATCTCCTTCATCACACATATTTCTTTCACACATATTCATATTTTCTGTTCACTCTCTTTTTTCTTTTAGAACTTTTTTTATATTTTTCTTTGTATTTTATTATTTTTTAGAATGAAAACGTGGTATGAGATATTCTCTGTATGGATTGATTGGTGAGTGAGATAGAAATGTTATAACAAAGTGATACTGCTATGCATATCTACTGAAAGGGAGGAAGATTTAGAATTATGGTGAAATTGTGTTAGAAATATAGATAATTTAAAAGTTGTAGTTGATTTATGGTGTATGAATCATGGTACATAGATCTTCCAAGACATTGGTGGCAATGGAGATGGGTTTGAAAAGGCTTTGCATGATAACCATTGGGTCTGGCAATTATTTTGATTGAACATGTCACGGAACAATTTCAGCACTATCTAATTCATAATTCTCAAATTCTCAAGTAAAACCCTTCACCAGTTGGAATCGGTCATGTCAATGGCCACTTTGGTTTAGGTACCATGTCCTTTTTACAGAAACCATACAGACATTACATGTACGTGAATTTGCAAGAGGCCCTCTCATTTATTAAATTTCCCTCTTCAAAATATCAATTCTTCATTCACCTTTTCTTTCCAAATATTATATATATTTAATTAGTAATTTATTCCTATATTTATATTTTTTTATTATAGTTTTTATTGGTTTTTACTCAACTACGTCTATATTTTTCTAATTAGAAATAATGTAGTTTCTTTAGTTAAATTGACATTAATATGGTTTGGAATGTGAGATAATGTAGGTTTTTTTTTGTCAGTATCATCCTCCACAGATCATGAGAATGAATCCAAAAGTTACAATTGAATTTATTTGTTCATCTTTGACAATGCAGTAGCAAAAACAAATATCTTAAATTTGTGATCTTAAATATAAAAGAATCGATTTTTGATCTGAAAGACACCATCTTAGTAAGATTATGATTGAAGAGGGAAAATAAGGTTTAGATTTAGGTACATTCACTTCCTAAGAATGTTAACGTTAATTTCACGAAATGAACTATATTATCTATATTTAAACAATAAAAAGACTTAATTGAGTCCAAAAAAAATATACAAATCAAAATAATAATTAAACCTCTTAACACGTGGTCACCTTTCAAACAACCTTTAACACTATCTAAGATACCAAATTGATTTTAATTAACAAAAGTTATTAAGTGATATAGAGACCAAACCAATAAAAATCTAAATATAAGACTAAATTATTAATTAAGTCTATCATGTTAATCACTAAAATTGTTTAATTTGTAAGTTTACTTAATTTCAAATTGTATTGGGGGAACTAATGTTACCTTAATGTCGTCACATAATGTATTTTAAAGGTACTAGTGAATAATCTACGTTCTCTGTATTAACTATTTTGTTAATTTTTTTTATCCATTCATTTATATGTATCAATAACATAACTTACCAATAACACTATTGTGTATACACTATTTTCTCTAATAATTATGTTAAAAATATCATACAAAGTAAATTATTTGGTTTCTTTTGTAAGAATAAAGATACAAAAAAAAATATATATTTTGTTTAATATATAGTCTTACCTGCTATTCCAAAGCAGAGCCAACCACAGCAAGTTGGCTAAAGTTGGCCATGTGTACTCGAATTGACGCGTTGGTCACCTAATCTTACTAATCACACATGTATCTTCTCTCTCTGTTTACGTTAAGATGCATTTATTATAAAAAATTTATTAACGCAATTAATTTTTATGAGATTAGTTAGAAGTTATGTGATGAATACAATGAAAATTTTAGTTAATTGTATTTATTGACACAATTTCCCACAAAAGGAATTGCCTTTTACAAATTCAAATTAGGAATATACCATGAAGAAGAGGTGTTCATGAGCAATCTTACAAATATAAAATAAAAATATAAGTTTAGAAGAAAAATAATTAAATCATCAGAAAAATGACAAATAAACTAAGAGAATTGGATGTGGACAAATTAGTTATGCTAATGTTATACCAATGTTAAAAAAAATTAAAACCATTAACTAATCTTAAAAGTAATACTAATGTTATACATTGAATGAGACGAAGAATTCAAGAAATTTTGTGAAATTGCTCAGACAAGAATAATCCAGCATAACACTTTCTATGTTTTTTCAGAATATTGATCGGTATGCATAGTAATGATTGGAAATAATCCTGTGATGATTTATTTTGTATATGGAAAGTTTACAAACGATTTAGAAGAGAAGAAAAACTGTTGGATTTAGATGTAGAAAAAGTGGTTTCCAATATTAGGATGGGTTGATAATTTGTCTCATTTTGTGGCAAAACAATCCTAAGATGAAGTGGTAGATTCGGAGTTTCGGACCTTATAAGGTGAATAGACACAAACAGAGTTATTTCATCACATGTCCTTCATGCATGTATCGAATTTGAGGTTGTGTTAACAAGTGACAACATGTGCAAACTGGGATATGGTATGAAGATATAGATATGATCGATGAGATGTGGAATAGAAAAAGATAGGTAGCAGAATTCATGCATTTGCAGCCAAACTTTGGATAAAGAAAAGTGATGGCTATTCTTTACGTGGAAAAAGTAAACTTAGAACACAGCTATCACAGACTTAGCCATGTCCCACAGCCTCTTCCCTCAACTCGTCATCTTCTCTATTATAATGCCAGAAAAAGTTGGCCAACATGAAAAGATCTCTGTCTCACTAAAGTTAGCATTATATTGTTTTTTATTTTCTATCGACCATGTACCATGCAACATAATTTGTCTGTGGCCACTTCAATAATATCACAGTTCACAAACATTCAAAACCTTAGGGTATGGTATGGGGAAATGTTTGGTGGGAAAGTGTATAAAATTAGTATACTTGGATTTTCAAGACAATGGACCAGAAAAAGTGTGTGTGCTTTATTGCTTATTTATCACTTATTCCAAGGTAACTTTTCTTTACCAAAAAGGGATAAATTTTTATTATAAAAAAATACTTAAAAAGTGATTATTACTCTTGGAATTATAAACATCCTTAGACAAGGCTTTTAATGAGAAAAAGTTGATCGCAGGGCTGAACTCATCAACTTTTTAGTTGGTGATTTGTGTCGATCCTTGTCAGTGTAACAATAATATACGACTTCCACTAGCTTGTGGGCTTAGTTAGTTGTGGGTATTTAATTTCAGAATAAAAGAAATAGGAATATAAATGGAGAGAAAGTGGACATCACGTAAGAGAAGGTTTTGAATGACCTAAACCTATGACTTTCTAGTTAAAATATATTTTTTATTATGGACAGTAAAAACAAAAAATTTGTTAAAACAATTATTAAAAATAAAAGAAAAATAATATATATATATATATATGTTTTGCTAACTCGTGTAACCTCTTAAAGTATACCAAATTTTAGTTGATAAAAATATTTTTATATATTATGAATTTTAAGTTTTAAAGTTAAAGATATTTGAATAATTTTCGATTTTTTTTATTTTAAATTAAAAATAAAAATTATTAAAATATTTGAATTTAAAGTATGTCTTTTTTTATGAATAGAAATTCTTTTGTCAACTAAAATTTAGTACACTTTAAAAGATTAACACACACACACACACACACACATAACAGATTTTTAATTATGAATTCATTTAATACACACATAACAGATTTTTAATTATGAATTCATTTTTAATTATGAATTCATTTAATTGACTAAAATATGTTAGTTTTTTATTCTCTAATCCATGTGATATCATCCTATCAAATGCTTGTATATAAAAAGGTAAGATTATATATACTAAGGATGAAAAAAATGTATATCATCCATGATTATAAGTAGAGACAGGAGAGGAAGTGATATGTGTAAATGGAGTTATGTTTCATCAAAAGTGATATGTCATGATATTATTATATTTTTAACAAATCAAAATATTTATAATCCTTTTATAATCTTTATGACTAAGAAGATATCCTAAGAAAATATATGGAGTCGATCATGATTGTAGTTTGTTAATAGTAACAGAGGGAAACAAAAGATAACAAAGAATATCAAAGACTCACAAATGTGTATACGAGGGATCACAATGATACAAAGGTTGAGCAAGAGACCTATTAAACCAAATCTTTTGAGGAAGTATATTAAGAAGAATGGTCATTTGAAAGGCGTGATGCCAAAATGAAGGAGTAAAGAACGAATGAACGAATAAAGTGCAAATCATGTTGTTAATGGTTAATATTTTACGGTTTATTTTTCTGTTTTGGGAAGAAATATGTGAGCAAAAGAATTGAAAAAGAAGGTCATTATCATCACAAAACTAATGAAACAAAGTATTTTCATATTATCGTCTGTTATCACATTAAAAACATTTAAATTTTTACGAATATTGTGTTTGAATTTGATTATTGAGGGATATGAACTTTTTAAAAACTTGAGACTTATTACCTAAAGGAAATATCCACATGAAATCAGAGTAATCATCAAAAAATAAAACATAATAGTGATGACCAGAAAAACTTATAACACGTGATGTTCAAAGATCATTGTGTAAAATATAAAAAGGCTTAACAATAACATTACTGGATCACACAAAAGGCAACTTAACATGTTGGTCAAACACACATGAATCACAAATAGTTTTAGAGTTCAAATGTTCAGAGGAAATGAACTTATTCTTATGAAAAGACTGTAAAATAAAAGAATTGTGATGATCAAGACGATTGTGCCAGACACTAGAAGCTAGACTAGAAAAATGAGTTGGATTAGTGATGGGATAAAGGCAACAAACAATGTCACATCTCAAAAGAGTGATCCCCTTCTTGAAATGAATAATAGAGAAGCCAAAAGGATTAAAGGAAACATAAACTTATTGTCAGTAATGAGTTGTTGCACAAAAATTAACTTTTTAGTAGGTATGTATAAGATGTGGTTAAGTTTGAGAGGTTTATTGTGATTTAAGGTAGGAAGGGTTGTGTGACCAGAGTTTGAATTGGAATAACTTGACCACTATCAATAAGTGTCTGATTTAAATTGTTCAAATTAGAATAAGACAATAGATTATCTTGTGACGTCGTTCAATGTGATGAGGCTCCAGCTTGCTTTAAAGTTCTTGTGGGGGCGAGTGCACTAAGATGTGGGATAAAGACAAGGAGGGGGAGTCCAACCCTAAGGATTCCAAGGGACATATTGAGGTGACTGTCATGACGGGAAGGAATTACAGTAGGAAAGTCGAATGAACCAATTGAACCATTTAAGCGAATTGCGTTGATCACGTCTACCAGAGTGACCCTGGTTGTTGCAATTGCGACCTAACCTAGAATGATTTTTTGAAACGGTTTCAGTGTTGTAAAAAAGAGTGATCAATGTCCCTTAGGGAGGAAGTGTGCATGGCGATATGAGAAGTCGTGGTTTGCATCTTTGCTAGGTCAGATTCCTCAAGAGTCAGCATAAAATGAGCCCAAAGGACAAAAGGCAATGGGTTGCTCTGACAGATCGGGGTTGCTATGATAGATCAGGGTTGCTACTCCATGAAAAGGCTCAAACAAACCATAGACAAGTTGTAGAACCAAACAATGATTGTTGACAACTACACTATGCAAGGATATAAGACAAAATAAAAAAGGCTAGTGATACCATGTAAGAGAGAAATATAATTTGAATGTGTAAATTATTATTCATTGGAATATGTATATATACATTTTAGTGTGATATAAATCAACTATGTGACTATGTAGAACATAAGTACATGAGATTTAGTAACCTAATTACAGAAATTTGATTAACTTAATTACAAAAGATTAATTGTTAATTGGCTTAATTTTAGTAAAATAATTTGAATTCTATCATTAACCTTAAAAAGCATATACAATGTAATTTCAAAAAAAAGATGAAGGTCTATACCACTAGTCTCAAAGAAGAATGTTGTTGAAGAATAGGAACCAAGGAAGAAGAAACTATTCACAGAGGTTATAAGGAAAATTATAATGAATGTCCTATGGTCAATGTAAAATTTTGTCGGACCCTAAGGCTTCCAATGTAAAAATGTTGCTTTGAATTGTGTTTTTAGATCAAAATTGTATTTTAATGAGTGATTCTTTAATATAATTTTCTCTCTAATGTATCTTTAACCCATTTGTGAGCATAATGTTATCTTTTTGAAAAAATCTCTTATCCATTTAATAGTGTGTCTTTTACATTGTTTTAGATATAGTGACACCTTATATGCACACATTTTAAATTTATTGGGATTCTCCCACATAACTGAATTATAAATTCAAAATTAAAATCCTAATTCCTTTGAATATTTCAAAACAAGAAATAACTCTGCAAGAATAATGTGTAGGTGAAAAGCAAGAATAAAAAGGGCAGAGATAAGATAGGATAAGCAAAAGAGTTGTGTGTATCTTAGGAGCATCTGTTGTGGTTGGGTAAGGAAGAACATCTTCCTAGGCTAATGCTAATGCCACTTTCTTTTCACAAAGTAACTCTGCAAAATCCCATAAAAACAACACTTTCCATTCGTACCAATTCCATCCTTTTTCTTATTATATAAACTCTTTAATCTTCCACTTCTTACCGCCACCAAATTTTTGTTTCGTACGTCAAAATTTCCTCACCATATATACTTTTCATGTTTTCTGTTATTGCACATGCTTCGCTGGTAAAGTTAGAGGTCTAGTACAAAAGAAACACTTCTAACCCCATAATTTCATATCTTTTATTTATTTATTTATATTTTTTCCAAATCATAATTATGAGTTCTTCTCTATTGTTGCTCATGAGATTGTTCCCTACCCACATGCTTGTGTGTTCTCATGTGAAAAAAACAATTATTATAGTCACTTAACAAAGTACATAAGTTAGCTGAAAAAGAAATAAATTATATAATCTCGAAGTATTTATGAAAGAAAATACATGATGATTAACATTTATTATCTATTAACGATATCAAAGAATCTTACAAACAATTATATTAGGGAAACATATGTATTTGATTCAAACATTTTAGGTAAATACTTAGTATATTCTAACTATTCAATAATTAGAGGTTAAATATGTTTTTAGTTTTTAAATTTGGACTTAAAATAATAATGTGTTTATGTTTCAAATTTTGATACATTTTGATCTCAAACTTTAAAAGAGAATAGTCATAGTTTTTTTTTGCTTAATACATATTTTGATCTATATTCGTCACTTTTATTCAAAGTGTCCTTGAATGTTTTTTAACGTTCAAAAATGTCTTCTTTTTTGTAAATTTTGTTCAATTTGATCTTTTTAACGACGTCTAAATTGTTGATGGTGTAATGTCCACCTAAGTCAATATTGAATGAGTTATCACTTTTGAATGTACGTGACAAATATAATAAATATGATGTGGGAACATGGTAAATGAAAGTGGTTTCTATGAAAGAAAATTGACTTTGTTCTTTGCGATTTAGGTTCCCTTTTATTCTTGCAGGATGTTCTGGTTACTCGAGAGATTTGAATATTTTTGTGTTTCGGGGATTTAGGTTTCCTTTTTATTTTGCAGGATGAGATTTGGGGCTTTTTGTATTTTTAGGATTTAGGTTTCCATTTTTTGCAGGATGTTTTGGTTGCTTAAGAGATTTGAGGCTTTCTTGGATTTTGATTTGCAATTGTGCTGAAGCTTGCGGATTACAACAAAGATTTTAACGTTTCTATACTTGCGGTGGTGGCCTAAGGAAGATGATGGTGGTTGTTGATTCGTCACGACAGAGTAAAGATGGAAGTTCACGAATTGTGTTGGGGTTCAATAGAGGGTTTTGTGATGGCGTTGCTGGCGGTAATGCGAGGTTGATGGTAAACAACGGTAGAAGCTTGTGATGGTTTGTTGTGGCTTTAAACTTGATGAATTTCGCAAGGATTTCATGGTTGTCCGATAATAGGAATGATGACTCACAGTTGTTGCAGTGGTGGATGATAATGATCCAATTTGAATGCTAAGATTTTCTATCATGTGAGTCCATCTTCAAATATATATATATATATATATATATATATATATATATATAATATGCATATATTAATTTCATTACACGGTCTCACACACTATAAATTATGAGTGAATCATTATCAACTAAAATACATAAATATT
>NW_025902522.1:0-16209 GCF_018835915.1 Vigna umbellata | reverse complement strand
AAATTATTTTTCTTTTCTATTCTTAGTATTATTTTTAAATCCTAACACAAATGAAGAAAAGTTAAAAGTAACCACATAAGTGTGTTTTGTTTGTCTTTTAATATTAGTATATTAAAAAGTAGTATTATTGTTTTTTTTTATTATGATGATAATAATAAAATAATAATTAATTTGTTGGTTGATATTTTGCTAGTAGAAGGACAAAATCATTGAACTCTTTTGGATGAATTAAGAATGCATGTGCCTCTCTTCCTACTCAGAACAATCATTGTACTTTTTTTCTTTTTCTTTTTTATTCAAAATTGCTTTTCTTACCTCTTACTTTTTCAAATGCCGTATCATCCCACTCTTTTTTAATCTCCTTTTAACTTTTTTTTTAGATGACTATATTAATAATTTTTAATGATATTAATACCAAAATTTTACACCTTCAACATATTATCAACTTTGTATGTACGCAAAAATACGTGTTATATGACATGAGTCTCGTAAATAAATTTCAATAGAGATTTTATTTTTTATTTTTTATGTCAAAACATTTTAAATCATCTAACAATATGAGTTCTTAAGTATTTATTAGCTTTGTTAATATATAATTATTTTTAATCCAAAAATTTATTATTAAAATTACTCATAGGTAAATACATCAGCGTAAGAGTTTAGAAAATCATGATTTAGAATTGATAATGTGTTTATTAGAAGTGGGCTATTAAGAATTGAGATTTAAGTCTAACTCAACTCAATAAAACTGGCTTGTGAGGTGAGTTTTGCACCCCACTTATATATTATAATTTGGCCTTATCTCTAGTCGATGTGGGACTTCCAACACACCCCTTCACATCGAGGTATAGACATCTTGAGCGTGAAAGTATACATAAATGGGTGGTCCGATAGCGGTTCGATAACGAGTGAAACAGAATGTCCACATAAATCTTGCTATCAGAGTCATGGTTGGAGCCATGTTTAGAGCCTATCTTAGCGAGATCTATGTGAGCATTCTGTTGCACCTGCTATCAGACCACCCATTAATGTCTACTCTCACGCTCAAGATGTCTATACCTCGACGTGAAGGGGGTGTATTGGAAGTCTTACATCGACTAGAGATAAGGCTAAATTATAATATATAAGTGGGGTGCAAACCTCACCTCACAAGCCGGTTTTGTTGAGTTGAGTTAGGCTTAAAGCCCACTTCTTAATATGGTATCAAAGACATGGTTGGAGCCTTTCCTAGCGAGATCTATGTGGGCATTCTGTTCCACCCGTTGTAGGGCCACTATCGGACCACTCATTAATTCTACTCTCATGTTCGAGATGTTTATACCTCGGCATGAAGGGGTGTGTTGGAAGTCCCACATGAACTAAAGATAAGGCCAAATTATAATATATAAGTTTGGATACAAATCTCACCTTACAAACCAATTTTGTGGGGTTGAGTTAGGCTTAAAGTCCACTTCTTAACCGTGTTAGAATGATGATACTCAAATATTTTAATATTAAAAAGTTTAAAGTATAAATAGAGTTTTGTAAACGATTTTCATTATTTAAAAACATACACTCTCTTAAGAAACATTTTCCTAAAACTCTCTCTTTTCTCTAGATTATTTGACTCACACCTATATGTTTGAAAATTGGAGACCGCTTAAGTAATCCTTGTGACAAGCTCTCCATTCCTAACTGATCATTTTCTCGGTTTGGGTAAGTTAATTTTTTGTTCCTTTCCTAGGTTCAAGTTGGTTCTTCCTTTGCATTTGGACAAAATTTCGCTTAATTGTTTCTTTACTATTGATCAATGGTTCTAACGACATATCAAGATCATGTTTATGTTGTTCTTAGGGACATATAGAATTTCATGTGCATTTGAGAGCATTAAAAGGAATTTTAGTTCCTTGGTCTATTATCAAAGGTAAGGGAAGCTAGTACTTAAGTCTTTTATATTGGTATTGTTAAGTTTATTAATGCATGCCATTGATTGATTCCAAGTTAGAAATGAACTGTGATTGTTTTAATGAATTGGTTTTGTTGTAAGCATGATTGATATTGAATTGTGTATTGTGAATTGTTTGAAATGTGATTTGTTAGTTTGGATTGGAATTTTATGCGTTTAAGAGAGTTATAATATGAACAATTGGTCAAATGGTACTAATTTTCACGCCTACAACTATTTTGAACTAATTCACTAAGAAAAGAGTACCGATTTGATTAATCAAACAAGTAAAATCCTCTTAAAAAGTGCAAATTATACTTATAATATCTGGTATAGCCCTAAGCGATGTTAGGGTGCTGATGCACGTTTTGTTTTTGTGACGCTTTAGCGTTGAGCGGTGGAAGGGTGCCACCGAGCATCATGTTGGTATTGTAGGTCTAGTAAATTTCTACTCTATACCATTGAACGCCAAAACTATACCTTTGAGTGCCTAGTTTTGCGAGAAGAATACATCAAGCTTACCTTTGTGTGAAAGGTTTGGCGTTGAGCGGCACCTCTAAGCTTAAGTGTGTATATTGTATTTCTTTTCTTCTTTGGTAGTTTGAGATATATTTATATAACAGACTTTATGGATGTCTATGATTATCATTGTGTTTAATTGTGGTGGTGATTATTGTGGATATATATAGTGATAATGTTGGAGGAGTTTTCAACGAGAAATTCATTGTGATGATAAAATTTAGTGTTACATTGACATGAGATTCCACGAGAAGGTATCCTAATGCTCAAATAACCATTCACACTTAGATAAAGTAGAATGTGTTATGTCTTGAAGAGTAACAAGAGATTCTAAGGATAATGTTTGGTCCTAGGTGCGAAAGAGATTAACCTTATGTGTCATTATGTAATGACCCCCTGAGGATAGGCTTTATAGAGCCTAGAAATCACCATAGATTTGTACCTCTAATGAGTTTCGATGTTAAAGACATGTATCTTAATTATTAAATTAGTGTCAACTGTTGTGTGAAAATATGTAATTTATCGTACCTTATCCATGTTTAGCTTATATTTTATATAGTTTAAATATTTTATGATAATGTTTTTGTTCACTACCTTGCATTTTTGTATATTATGTTGTTCTTTTACAATAATTACTCCACAGTATGAGAAGCTCACAAGGTAGGTGATAACACGCCTTTGGAGAAGACGAAGATGTGACAAAGTAGTTTGGAATTTTCTTTAAATGTTTTTGTATAAGAATTATTTTATTTTGAAAAGTCGTTAGTCTATAGTTAATGGATATATATTATGTTACTATAATTATTATGATGAAAATTACATTAATATCATATATGTTTCTAAGTGTTATTAAACTTTATAATATTTTATTTAGTTGTTTTATACTATTAAGGAAGATGTTACATTGTAATAAATTTATAAGTTTTCTGACAAAATTTTAGTTTATCAGACTTTTTCAATCTTTTAGATCTATTATGAAACTAATTAATTGTAATAAGGTTAATCATAATTAAAGTTTTTCTTCAAATAGTGCAATTTATGATTAATATTTGACATATGTTTATACTTTAATGATATTATTTATAGATGATTAAAAAACACTAAATGTTTAGGTAAGTTTTATTAGCATAGATTGACAGGTATTTTTTTTATAGAAAGTCATGTTCGAATAAGATTATTATGAAGAACAAAACCCTCCTACCAAGTGGTTACATTCTCAAAAAATTATTTAACAAAAATTAAAGTGTAGTGTAATGTTTTTTTTTAATTAAAGTGTACTATAATGTTATGAATTCAAATTAATAGAGTTATGTATTATACTTTCATTCAGTATATTGAAAATAAAAAAAAATGTTTATATCAGGAAAATTATTTGTTAGCATATTGTATCTTATTATTAATATAGATCCACGATAGTTATATTGATAATCTATTTTTTTTATTAAATAAAGGATCTAATAACAAAATTCAATTTAATATAAAATTGTTTGCCTATAACATTATTTATTAAATATATTTAGAGGAAGATATCACAGCTTTCAAGTATTTATATATATATGTGCCAAAAAAATTCTGATATTTCTTTTCTAAAGGTGTTTGGACATCATTATTACAATTTTTAATTTAAATTTATATGAATGATTATTTCAAATGTTATATTGTATAAATATTGTTATTAAATTTTCAAACATAACAATTGAACTTATTATATATTCTGATATATAGATGTTTTAAAGAATCTAATTTAGTATTTTAATAAAATAAAATCACTAAACCTTTTTTTTTTGACAAAAAAATAATGTCAATAATTGATTAAGTATAAAAATTTAAATATTGCACTTCCTTCTATCTTTCAATCAGAATTAAATTTTTGTTTAGATCATAGATTATTATATTTGATAAAAACCTTTATTATACAAAAGAGATATAGAACTCTAATATCAATTAACGAACTATATTACAAACACTATATTATCATAAATTTAATGAGTTGAAAATTTTATATTAGATAAAAATAAATAAGAGGAAAGCAATACCACTTCATAATTCTATTCTTTTAATATTTTAATATTTTGAATTGAAAATAATGTTGTGATCCTTTATATAAATTTATTTATAATTTATTGTTATCAAATCTTTCGAAAATCTCTCCACGAAAAAAAAACTCTCATAATGTATTTAAAATTTCTCCTTAATTTTCAAAAAATTACTTCACCGGTCATTTTGTGGACAGAGTTTTACTAAATTATAGTTTATAATAGGAATAATAGTGGTAATAATAATTGTTATGTATTAATGAAAATATAGGAGTTGTTGAAACTTTGAACAAATATTGAATTGTTTAATTGGAATTTTTGAATCTTAAGTGTAAGGTATATATATACAAAAAAGTGTAGTTAAAATTGAAGAGGTGTAATTGCGATGGAGGCATAAAAATACATTTTTTGTGACATATATGAGTGGTTCAGTCTACGCGATAGCGGGGGACAGACGATTCTTATTTGATATTGAGTTGCAAATCAAAAAAAGGAGATATAAAGTTAGACACCAAAAATGAATGAGATAAAAAGTTGTCAATTCAAGCACAATGGGATTTGGACAAAACATCAATCTCAAAACACCCATATCGCATATTGCTTATTATAAACGGAATTTTTTTTAAAACGGGGTCAATCACATGAATATTTTATTGGCAAAAGAGGATTCAGATTCCATGAATCTTGTTCTTTTTATAAATAGATAACTTGTATTTTATTTACTCCTATAGATTTTCAAAAGGGAAATTTAGGAAGTGCTAAACTTTGACACACTCCAAAAATAGCTTCCGAAAGCCAATTTAAAGGTAAAAAAAAAACATCAGCTATTATTTTTATGCATCATATACCTATTTTATTGATTTATTAACAACAACAAAAACACCCCTTAAATAATAAAATGAAATTATGAGAATTTGGAATTGGCAATGGAGGATGGGATATGGTTCATGCTTTTTTTGTTTTAGGTTATGTTTTGTACTATTATAATTTATGAGAAGTTTTGCTTTCATGTTTCAATTCTGCTTATGAGTTCAGATGTACAAGAAGATAAAAACATGGATAAGCAAATCATTCTGGGAACCACTGGACCAATTGCAGTATGAAACAAAATGAGATAACAGGCTGACCAATTTATCCATGTGTTCCTGTGCTCAAAGTTGTTCTTACTGAGTTTGATTATGAATGCCTTTGTCTAAGAGGTCCTCCTTCTCTAGTTATAGGTCTACACCGAGGAACTGGGAATATGGTGCTGCTTCCAGTGCTCTGCTAAGTGGATCACCATACCATTTTCATAATGAAAATTCGGTTCATTGACTTTGTATGGACTGTAATGTCTTAATTTTGCTTACCTTTTATGCATCTTTTTCGTTGGGTTCAAGTCCTGATTTAGCATAAATTCAGAAATACTAATTTATTATTTGAAAAAAAANGATCTATGTGGGCATTCTGTTCCACCCGTTGTTGGGCCACTATCGGACCACTCATTAATTCTACTCTCATGTTCGAGATGTTTATACCTCGGCATGAAGGGGTGTGTTGGAAGTCCCACATGAACTAAAGATAAGGCCAAATTATAATATATAAGTTTGGATACAAATCTCACCTTACAAACCAATTTTGTGGGGTTGAGTTAGGCTTAAAGTCCACTTCTTAACCGTGTTAGAATGATGATACTCAAATATTTTAATATTAAAAAGTTTAAAGTATAAATAGAGTTTTGTAAACGATTTTCATTATTTAAAAACATACACTCTCTTAAGAAACATTTTCCTAAAACTCTCTCTTTTCTCTAGATTATTTGACTCACACCTATATGTTTGAAAATTGGAGACCGCTTAAGTAATCCTTGTGACAAGCTCTCCATTCCTAACTGATCATTTTCTCGGTTTGGGTAAGTTAATTTTTTGTTCCTTTCCTAGGTTCAAGTTGGTTCTTCCTTTGCATTTGGACAAAATTTCGCTTAATTGTTTCTTTACTATTGATCAATGGTTCTAACGACATATCAAGATCATGTTTATGTTGTTCTTAGGGACATATAGAATTTCATGTGCATTTGAGAGCATTAAAAGGAATTTTAGTTCCTTGGTCTATTATCAAAGGTAAGGGAAGCTAGTACTTAAGTCTTTTATATTGGTATTGTTAAGTTTATTAATGCATGCCATTGATTGATTCCAAGTTAGAAATGAACTGTGATTGTTTTAATGAATTGGTTTTGTTGTAAGCATGATTGATATTGAATTGTGTATTGTGAATTGTTTGAAATGTGATTTGTTAGTTTGGATTGGAATTTTATGCGTTTAAGAGAGTTATAATATGAACAATTGGTCAAATGGTACTAATTTTCACGCCTACAACTATTTTGAACTAATTCACTAAGAAAAGAGTACCGATTTGATTAATCAAACAAGTAAAATCCTCTTAAAAAGTGCAAATTATACTTATAATATCTGGTATAGCCCTAAGCGATGTTAGGGTGCTGCTGCACGTTTTGTTTTTGTGACGCTTTAGCGTTGAGCGGTGGCAGGGTGCCACCGAGCATCATGTTGGTATTGTAGGTCTAGTAAATTTCTACTCTATACCATTGAACGCCAAAACTATACCTTTGAGTGCCTAGTTTTGCGAGAAGAATACATCAAGCTTACCTTTGTGTGAAAGGTTTGGCGTTGAGCGGCACCTCTAAGCTTAAGTGTGTATATTGTATTTCTTTTCTTCTTTGGTAGTTTGAGATATATTTATATAACAGACTTTATGGATGTCTATGATTATCATTGTGTTTAATTGTGGTGGTGATTATTGTGGATATATATAGTGATAATGTTGGAGGAGTTTTCAACGAGAAATTCATTGTGATGATAAAATTTAGTGTTACATTGACATGAGATTCCACGAGAAGGTATCCTAATGCTCAAATAACCATTCACACTTAGATAAAGTAGAATGTGTTATGTCTTGAAGAGTAACAAGAGATTCTAAGGATAATGTTTGGTCCTAGGTGCGAAGGAGATTAACCTTATGTGTCATTATGTAATGACCCCCTGAGGATAGGCTTTATAGAGCCTAGAAATCACCATAGATTTGTACCTCTAATGAGTTTCGATGTTAAAGACATGTATCTTAATTATTAAATTAGTGTCAACTGTTGTGTGAAAATATGTAATTTATCGTACCTTATCCATGTTTAGCTTATATTTTATATAGTTTAAATATTTTATGATAATGTTTTTGTTCACTACCTTGCATTTTTGTATATTATGTTGTTCTTTTACAATAATTACTCCACAGTATGAGAAGCTCACAAGGTAGGTGATAACACGCCTTTGGAGAAGACGAAGATGTGACAAAGTAGTTTGGAATTTTCTTTAAATGTTTTTGTATAAGAATTATTTTATTTTGAAAAGTCGTTAGTCTATAGTTAATGGATATATATTATGTTACTATAATTATTATGATGAAAATTACATTAATATCATATATGTTTCTAAGTGTTATTAAACTTTATAATATTTTATTTAGTTGTTTTATACTATTAAGGAAGATGTTACATTGTAATAAATTTATAAGTTTTCTGACAAAATTTTAGTTTATCAGACTTTTTCAATCTTTTAGATCTATTATGAAACTAATTAATTGTAATAAGGTTAATCATAATTAAAGTTTTTCTTCAAATAGTGCAATTTATGATTAATATTTGACATATGTTTATACTTTAATGATATTATTTATAGATGATTAAAAAACACTAAATGTTTAGGTAAGTTTTATTAGCATAGATTGACAGGTATTTTTTTTATAGAAAGTCATGTTCGAATAAGATTATTATGAAGAACAAAACCCTCCTACCAAGTGGTTACATTCTCAAAAAATTATTTAACAAAAATTAAAGTGTAGTGTAATGTTTTTTTTTAATTAAAGTGTACTATAATGTTATGAATTCAAATTAATAGAGTTATGTATTATACTTTCATTCAGTATATTGAAAATAAAAAAAAATGTTTATATCAGGAAAATTATTTGTTAGCATATTGTATCTTATTATTAATATAGATCCACGATAGTTATATTGATAATCTATTTTTTTTATTAAATATAGGATCTAATAACAAAATTCAATTTAATATAAAATTGTTTGCCTATAACATTATTTTTTAAATATATTTAGAGGAAGATATCACAGCTTTCAAGTATTTATATATATGTGCCAAAAAAATTCTGATATTTCTTTTCTAAAGGTGTTTGGACATCATTATTACAATTTTTAATTTAAATTTATATGAATGATTATTTCAAATGTTATATTGTATAAATATTGTTATTAAATTTTCAAACATAACAATTGAACTTATTATATATTCTGATATATAGATGTTTTAAAGAATCTAATTTAGTATTTTAATAAAATAAAATCACTAAACCTTTTTTTTTTGACAAAAAAATAATGTCAATAATTGATTAAGTATAAAAATTTAAATATTGCACTTCCTTCTATCTTTCAATCAGAATTAAATTTTTGTTTAGATCATAGATTATTATATTTGATAAAAACCTTTATTATACAAATTAGAGATATAGAACTCTAATATCAATTAACGAACTATATTACAAACACTATATTATCATAAATTTAATGAGTTGAAAATTTTATATTAGATAAAAATAAATAAGAGGAAAGCAATACCACTTCATAATTCTATTCTTTTAATATTTTAATATTTTGAATTGAAAATAATGTTGTGATCCTTTATATAAATTTATTTATAATTTATTGTTATCAAATCTTTCGAAAATCTCTCCACGAAAAAAAAACTCTCATAATGTATTTAAAATTTCTCCTTAATTTTCAAAAAATTACTTCACCGGTCATTTTGTGGACAGAGTTTTACTAAATTATAGTTTATAATAGGAATAATAGTGGTAATAATAATTGTTATGTATTAATGAAAATATAGGAGTTGTTGAAACTTTGAACAAATATTGAATTGTTTAATTGGAATTTTTGAATCTTAAGTGTAAGGTATATATATACAAAAAAGTGTAGTTAAAATTGAAGAGGTGTAATTGCGATGGAGGCATAAAAATACATTTTTTGTGACATATATGAGTGGTTCAGTCTACGCGATAGCGGGGGACAGACGATTCTTATTTGATATTGAGTTGCAAATCAAAAAAAGGAGATATAAAGTTAGACACCAAAAATGAATGAGATAAAAAGTTGTCAATTCAAGCACAATGGGATTTGGACAAAACATCAATCTCAAAACACCCATATCGCATATTGCTTATTATAAACGGAATTTTTTTTAAAACGGGGTCAATCACATGAATATTTTATTGGCAAAAGAGGATTCAGATTCCATGAATCTTGTTCTTTTTATAAATAGATAACTTGTATTTTATTTACTCCTATAGATTTTCAAAAGGGAAATTTAGGAAGTGCTAAACTTTGACACACTCCAAAAATAGCTTCCGAAAGCCAATTTAAAGGTAAAAAAAAAAAACATCAGCTATTATTTTTATGCATCATATACCTATTTTACTGATTTATTAACAACAACAAAAACACCCCTTAAATAATAAAATGAAATTATGAGAATTTGGAATTGGCAATGGAGGATGGGATATGGTTCATGCTTTTTTTGTTTTAGGTTATGTTTTGTACTATTATAATTTATGAGAAGTTTTGCTTTCATGTTTCAATTCTGCTTATGAGTTCAGATGTACAAGAAGATAAAAACATGGATAAGCAAATCATTCTGGGAACCACTGGACCAATTGCAGTATGAAACAAAATGAGATAACAGGCTGACCAATTTATCCATGTGTTCCTGTGCTCAAAGTTGTTCTTACTGAGTTTGATTATGAATGCCTTTGTCTAAGAGGTCCTCCTTCTCTAGTTATAGGTCTACACCGAGGAACTGGGAATATGGTGCTGCTTCCAGTGCTCTGCTAAGTGGATCACCATACCATTTTCATAATGAAAATTCGGTTCATTGACTTTGTATGGACTGTAATGTCTTAATTTTGCTTACCTTTTATGCATCTTTTTCGTTGGGTTCAAGTCCTGATTTAGCATAAATTCAGAAATACTAATTTATTATTTGAAAAAAAAAATATGCATAATGTAAATGAAACCATTGATTGTACATTCATAAAAAAATATTTATAAGATTGACATACTTAAAAAATGCATAAAATATTACATTTACTGAAGAAATCTTATTAAATTCGTATTTAGTTTCCATTAAACAAATAAATAAATACATGCAACAAAAAAAATTATACTCTACTAAAACTCACCTAAGTGCCAAAGTGGAGCAGTGGAAGCTTACTCAATTAATGAAAAAGGAGAATTAGGAATAGCAAGGCATAGTAATGAAAAGTCCATGATTTGAGAGTTTAAAAACATCTATACATAGAAATAAACCCTTAAAACAGAAGAAATTAAGTTCCAAAGAATACAGAAATGTGATGTTTGATTTCTAGTCCTATCCAAGAACCAGAGTATGGTACAATGAGGAGTTTTTATGGTAAACAAGGTGCACTACTTCTGTACCTTGTTTCGAATGGGTGAGTTTAGTGAACAATTTAAATGAATTGATAGAAAAAATCGATGACGGGGACAAATATATAACACGAGCTTACCCTACCCATCCTATGCTCTAAGACATGTATCATCATTCTAGCAGATGAAATAGCAAAGCCAGAAAAGTGAGAGAAAGTAGGGAAGGCTGGAGAAAATAGAGAGAATTGTTCTCTGTATTTGGGACCAAATTATGAAGGGTTTATTCATTTAGCTTACAGGTCCGAAGATAGGGATGACTGTACTTGACATATTTGATCCAGTAAGACCGATACTTTGTCATGGCAATTTCTAACCATGGCTTCATATTACCATTGTAGTGTACAACTGCTGCATTATCAATCTCTGATCGATCCACACTTGGATTATAACCCAAACCAAGTACATGCCATGATTTATCTAGCGGATGTGTCAACCCATAGAACGTTATTAGCCCTGGAGGTAATGTCCCCAGCTTCCACAGCACCCTGTCTTCATTCTAAAACCAGATAGAAAAAACGAAAGTCGGTGAAAAATTTGTATCGATATTCTATTTGTGTGAGAATAGACAATTTATGTAAAACCAATGTTTCGTTCAACTGCTTACCATATTCTGCCACTTGTGATATATACCGGTGATGTCCTTCTTTTTCCACTCCTTTAGATCAAATACGTTCATCCCGTATGCCCAACCACAGGCATTTGGATCAAAATTTCTTGCAATATGCGGATTAGAGAAGTTAAGGTATTTGTCAAATCTATGAAAGCTCTGACCACACGTTTCAACAGCACCATTTACTTTCCCATTAAGATCCACATCCCATAATCCAGTCAAATCCTTCTGAACAACAATGTCATCATCAAGAAATAAAATTTTATCCAACTTTGGATAAACCTGAGGAAGATAGAATCTCAGATGGTTGAGCATTGAGAGATATTTTGGATTCCTATACTTAAGATTGGAAGCACCGAAAGAAAGTGTGTTTGGATGGCCTGCTTTGAAATAATACTCTTTCATTGTAGAAGATTCGAGCTGCCGCAAGACTGGGCAGTAGGACGAGTTCAACCACTTAAACTCATCAACATTTTCAACATGGACTGTAGCTTTTCCAGGAGGGTTCAATAGAAACCACATGTTCATGGCACCAAAATTTAGTTTATCAGTAACAATGTGAAAAACATGCTTTGAAGGATCCTGCAATGTCCAAGATATTAAACATAAAGACAATGAGAGCCGGATATATGTTATAGATACATTTCACGTGCAATATATGTTAATGTCAAGGCACAATTATTTGGAATATATAATAAAGGAAACAATGCACTTGCACATAGTATTGTTAAAAAGACAGTCCAAGTCACCTTTGCATTCGTAATAGTTGAGTTGACAACAACAGAGGCAGCCAAGACATTGTCTGAAAACAGTGCATAGTGATAAAGACTGGGATTCTCCAAATTCTCACTTCGAGGGAACATTCTCTTTTCAGGAGGAAGGAGGTAGTAATCTATGGTAAGGCGCATGGATAAGCAATGGATTCCGTTTGGTATGGTCTTAGCAGCCAACTGACTGAGAAATGTGCTCTGTTTCTTCAAACTCCTAACTCGATCATCAGCTGTCTGTAGCATTGCTCTTAGTTTTCCAGTGACCAATTTGCAGTCATACAATAGCTCCCTTGCTTTTGACAAAATTTGACCCATAGCCTTTATTTTCCCATGTGCACTAGAGATAATTAGACGCTCAACTAGTTAAGTCAGCAAATTCAAAAGAATTAAAGTGCTAATAAATGCATTCCTTCTATAAAATTACACAAGGCTTCAAACCTGTGATGTAGATCCGCATCAGAAACTATGTCACCCAAGGCACGTTGACTCTCTTTGAGCCGGAAAATTAGTTCTTGATAAAGTTCGACCTTGTTCTTCATCCTTGCAATGCTTAAATATACCCTAGCCATAATGATCTGGTCTCGCATCAACCGAACGGTAGAATCACCATTTTCATTCTCAATTTCTTTCCTCCAAAGGCTGTATTTCCCCAGAACAGCTGACTCAACATATTTTGAGCGTTCAATAGCTGCGTTTTCAAGTTTTACAATTACTACATTATCCTTTTTTACCAACTCAGCAGCACGCTTTTCCCGCCTCTTCTCTATTAAATGCTGCAAAAAAAATTATAAAAAACATGAAACAAGTTTATTTAATTGTGGTCTGAATATGTTATTTCCATACACGCCCAAACAATCTAAGGCAAGTTTCTACTATCTTTTCTACAAAAAGTGCTACTCCTACTTTTTCATCAATGGGAAAGTTGGCGTAGCACCAGTGTTGGGTAAATTAGTTTAGTGAGTAAATCTACAAAGAATAGAATAAATACAGATATTGTAAAATATTATTTCTAATTTAAGTGAGTACTAAATTATAAAATTCAATGGTTCAATAAGATCTGAATAAAATGACATCTTTTGCTGCACAAATTTCAAGCAATTGAAGGTAGAAAAATCACATTTCCCTTGCCAAAAAAAAAGGGAAAATAAGGCATAGTACATATCCACTGTGCAAATTAACACAAAACTATGGTTTACCCCAACAAAAAACTAGTGAGATTGAAGACAAATTTCAAAGAATGATGCTCACCCTTCGGGTTTCATGTGCAGGACTATCAGTCCACAAAGGAATACCATCTGCATTAAGCAAAAAGAAAATTAGAAAGTAAAGTAAGAAGCAGAATCGAGCATACTAATTAATATAGATTATGATACCACCTGAAGACCTTCCATCCTTCATCTTTGGCTTTTCTTGTCTAACATGTGTTGGTTGGTTTAGCTGTAACAAAAAAGAAATACACGTTTAGCATCTACACAGCAAAAACGCCTTCTGTTTTTAAAAACAAAAATTAGGATTGAGAGCTCCAGGAAGAAGCACATTGTTCTTCCAAACCTCATGTGTACTGTTTGAAGTTTCTAATCCAACAACTCTCCATGAAGCAGACAAATTCTTTCTGAGATTGTCAAGACTGAAAGGTCCCAAATCATTCGTGCTGGATACAATAACATTAAGGACCTAAAAGATAATATTTATTAGAAAACCAATAAATATTCTTACATGAAATAAAACTGACGAACATGGAAGAATAGCCCAAACTTTATAAGTATTTGCTTGCCTCTTCAGAAAGAAGTGACTTAAGATCCTGCAATGCCTGCCATTCTCTCCAATTGCTAACCTATAGCAGTCAAACATTTACTTAAAGGCAGAAGAGAAAAACCTAGAAGCTTTATCAAGTATTTGTTTTATAACATAACAATTTCACATAAAACAGGCTACCTGTTTACGTGGAACATCCGAAATATAATCTAGATCTGCACAATCCACTGAAAGTATCAGACTAACTTGAACTGATGATTATTTCCATTTAGAGAAATAAATAGAGATATTAATAAGAACATAAATCACTTTCAACATATTAAATTCAATCAAGCAAAATGAAGCATACTACTAAAAGTTACTTCTGTTATCCACAAACAATCAATGAAGATAGAGTGTATAATATGTAAGCAGATACATGACAACTTTTTCTAAGGTCTAAGAGAAGACAAATTAATAAAGATTAACATTACAAGATATCTTTATATGAATTGTTAAAGTTACAAAGTTTTTCAGGGTGTTGAGTTTTTCCCACTGTGAGGAGTGCAGACCTAGTGAGTAATACATAAGTGAGTTATTCAGTTGGATTGTTTTTGTCAACCCATGTGTGATTTATTTCATTTCTTTAGCTTGTCCTCAACAGAGCCTCAGAGGCCTCTCGTCTGGACTAGTGATTCTTCTACTTGGGTTTAAAAGGCCCAATTTGGTTTTTATTGACACAGGCAGTTGGGCATTGAACTCACCGTTTGAATTTCGCACAAGTGCAATGAGAGGAAAAGTGTAGACTCAATGAGCTGTATGCAAGTATGGAAATTGATCCAAAATGATAAAAAAGAAATTCTTAAATACAAGAACCAAACTGATATATACTTTCTTCTCTTCATCCCACACAATCTGGGACTTTATTTACCAACAAGGACGGAAGATAAACCTTTATAAATCTTATATGAATCTGTATTATTCAGTTTGTTGGGTTGAGTTACAGAATCTGTATCCATATACAGAGACATACACAAAAAATAAAATATTATCTAAGGACTATCTAAAAGATAAATTAATCTTCGGTTACCTTATATAAAAGATAAACTACACATCTAATCAAATTCATACTCCCCTTCAAGCTATAGCATATATGCCAGAGCACTCAGCCTGTTACGTAGTTATTCTAGAAGATATTATAGGATGGGAAATTAATCCTAAGGATAATCTAAGATTACAAACTAAACGAAAAAATAATTTAAGATATTCTTAATAAACTAAAGAAATTTTCTTTGTATTCTAACAGTCCCCTTATGTTAAAGCTTACTGAGCTTTAAACTCATTACATACACTTGTTATAGATAGCATATAATAGGCAGTGGGAGATCTAAGCTATGTTTGACTGGACCCTTCGGTCTCCAAAATTTTACTTAAGATTGAAACTGTAAAATAATTCTAAAGGACTTAATTGATCCCTCTCACAATCTTCTATTTATAAGAATAAATTGATACACAAGTACATGATAAATAGGGTAACCCTAGACACAATATAATCATAATAATATGATAATCCTAGAACAATATAATCATGAAAATAGGTACCCTTGACCCACTATAATGATGATCAAAATAGGATAAATATCCTAACCCTCACTCAAACACCTCTGACCTACACTCCCCTCAAAACCCCTCTCTCCCCTCAAATATCTATTAGCATACAATTTTATTTACCAATCTTTGTAACAAATAAAAAAACCCCAATCCGAAGACCCCTTAAATGACTTGGTCCAATACTTGGCGAGTTGATCGTTTGAACCCCATAAACTCAGTACCTATTTCTTTGGTCCAACAACTTTTCATCACGATCACATGCATCAATTTCTATAATGTTAGAGTCCTCTCGTACACCCTCTGATTTGATACAAGTGGAGAGCAGCCTTGATTGTCGCCATACCTCTTCATAGTAATGGATTGAAGGGAATTGTTTTCAACACCCATATAAGTTCACATGTAGTGATGCCCATTGCCCTAGACTCACTTCTGCGGTTGATCGTCTA
>NW_025902520.1:0-31151 GCF_018835915.1 Vigna umbellata | reverse complement strand
TATATTGTTATAAAATATTTGTACATAACTAAAAAAAGTAGTCAAGAGAATATTATGGATAATTCTTTTATGTGTAAATGATTTTTTCATTATGGTAGTTATTTGCATTTAAAAATTACTTTATTATATATATATATATATATATATATATATATATAGCATAATAAATTAAATTTTAATTATGTACTTCTTTATTTAATTTATATTTACATTATCAAATTTATGTATTATTTTAAGTTATATCTCTATGATTCAATTTAATTTCAATAACTCAGTGACTCTATTAATTTATATTCATGTCTTCACGTAGTGAAGCCTAACTAGTTCCTATGTAGAATGATGTCTTATTTCCATTTGATTGATTTTGGATTAGGCTAATGGATCTCAAACATTAAACACAAATGATTCATCATAATTAAATGGAAAAAATCTGTAAGAAAAAAAGAAGAATATATACCAAAAACATGTATAAAGTCATATTTATTAATGATAATTTCCAACATAAATGTTCATTGAAGAAGTTCAACAAACAATCTTATTTGTTACGAAATACATATTCCATAACGATAATCCACTGTTTACATCGCCTCAGCTTAAACAATCCTGAAAGAAGAAGAAAAAGGAAAAGCAATGTGAGGAAAAAGCAAATGAAGAAAACTATCAACAATGAATTGTATACATAAAAAAAGAAGTCTTACTTTTCGCAATCCAAATCATTGGTATGAAATTATCGACCTTGATTTTGCACTCTTTGCAAAGATTGTTGGCTCTTTGTTTGTCATAGGTTAGGAATTTCAGAGGCTGCTTTCTTAAGGCACTTACATGCAGCTTGTTTTTCTTTCTTTGTAGGTGATGAAGATATGATTTTTTTCAACCCATCGCAGCAAGAAGTTGAAGGGGCCATCAGTTTTCTTTGTTAGATATCCTAGCATGGCTCACTAAGGTATTTCTCTGCTCACAGGTTAAGCCTTTTGATGACTCTTGTGCGCATCAGTTGTAAGACTGACACAGCCAAAAAAGGAAAAATGATACAAATACAACCTTCATTTTGACAAACAGGTTATCTATAAGTGTTTTGCTCTTGTGTTTTTGAATTTTGATTGGATGGATACTCATTAAAAAGTTTTTTATTTTTATAGCCACATGCATAGTTGCATTCCTAACTTTCATACGTCATCATTATTTATGACTATTAAATCACTTTTTGTTTTTTTTCCTTTTTCTTTGGAGTATGGACACCAAAATAATTTAATGAAGTATCAGTTATATTTTGTTCATCAAATTAGTTTTTTGTTCAAATGGTTTTGATCACGTTTATCATGATTGAATTGTTTTTTTGTTTTCCCTGAAAGGTGGGTCTTAGATGTATAAACAAAACAAGAAAAGTATGAATTATTTGTTGGAAATTCCACGTTGAAATCCAAATCTCACATTTGGATAGAAATGAGAAAATAAAACACTATATAAAAATGAAAGATCCATTAAGGTTTTGGGTTAGAGAATGATTTCAATATCTTATATGGTTAGGTTCATATATCATTGATATTGTGTCTCTCTCGATATAGACCTAATACAAAGATGAAATAATATGAAAAATAATAACAAGAAAAGAATATTTTTTTTTAATTATTTGTTAATTCCAAATATTAATTATTTGTTAATTATTCAAGTAAATTAAAATTTATAACTAAAAGAATTTTCTAATTTTATCTTTCTATGTAAGAGATGAAAAATTAAGATAAGTTTGTAAATATTCTCATTGCAAATTCTACTACAACAATTAGTTTTCATGTAAAATTTCCATACATAAAAATTTATTTTAACATAGCATGTATTAAAATTAATTATTAACCAAAATAGAATTTCAACTTTCCTAATTTTTTATTATATTTATTATTTTTATTGACTTCTAATTCATCAATATAAATCTTATCTCTTACCCTTCATACCTTCACTCTTAATCTTTTTTTATTTATACTTTCTATTTTCTATTTTTTTTTAAATATCAAACCCTACTCCACCCACGTTTCAACAATATATTTTTTCACAAATTTTTCCCATGTTCTTTTCATTGTTTTATTTCGTTCAACGATCATTCAACATTGATTATAGATTTTTAAATATTGATTAGTTTTATGCTTTTAATATATTGGAATTATATCTCTTTCTTTTGACAATCTCCTCCTTTGATATTGGTGAAAAGAGGTTTAATAAATTTTCGACTGTCTTAATTTTGCTATGAAATCTCAAATAGGTTTTCATTTTTATTTTTTTTCATTGGTGTTTTTATTTTTTAAAAATTAAAACAAATTAGGTCAATGACCCGGTATTTCATATTAATACAATTAAAGGAGTTTTGTCATATATCAGTTTTTGTCAGTTTTTTTAAAAAATTTAATTATTTTTTTTACTTTATTTTTAATTTTTTTCAAAATAAAATAAAAATGGCTCATAATCGTTACACGATATTTTTAGTTTACAATTTTTTTTTTTTTTTTTTTTTTTTGAGGGGAGTTTTTTTTTTTTTTTTGACATTGCATATAATTCCGTTTTTTGTCAAGTTCTCTGCGCTGCAGCCCACTCCGTCCGTTTCCCATTCACTCACGTTCTGCATAGTCCCAATGGGGGTCTGCTCTATTTTTGGGGATTGTGGTCTCAATTTGAGTCCGTGGTACTTTTTTATTTGTCTCAATTAGTCTTCATTTTAGAATTAAACAATTTTGTCTCTCCTCAAATTCAAACAAAATTTAAATTGTATATAAATCTTAACAAATATTTTTATTAAATATTTTGATCAAGATTAAGTTTATTTATATTTATATCTAATTAATTATATAAATGTTAATTATGTTATTTAAATATACCTATAAGAGTTTAAAAAAAAGTGACATAACATGTTGGTATAAATTTTTTGTGGAGAAAGTTTTCATGGAAGATCATGAAAGAAGAAACTAACTTTAATTACTGTTTTCACGAAAAATTTCTCCAATTTTTTATTTAAAAAAAAGTGAAATTTCATATCAAATAATTTGTTCAATAAGCTAAATCATTTGGAAAATTCACACCACCATGTTATGTCATCGTTTTCTTTTAACTCTTATAGGTATATTTAAAGAACATAATTAACATTCATATAATTAATTAAAAAAATATAGATAAACTTACTCTTATTAAAAATATTTAATAAAAAATCAATTTTAATAAAAATATTTGTTAAGATTTATATACAAATTAAATTTTGTTTGAATTTGCATAGGGACAAAATTGTTTAATTTTTAAGATTAGGACTAAATTGAAACCAAATAAAAATAGAGGGACCAAATTGAGACAAAATAAAAATACAAAGACCAAAATGAGACTAATGCAATGACATGTGGCCTAACAGTGACACATGACACTATCAGTGTCATGTCACAATGTCATTACCACATGGCATAATGTCATTATGACACATGACATTTTTGTTTTTAGTTTATTTTTAAAAAATAAATAAAAAAAATAAAAAAATAATTCAAAAATTCAAAAAAGCCACAAATTGACACGTGACACTTTCTTTAGTGGTGTTAGTACAGAACTAACGACAATGACCTAATTGTTTTTATTTTTAAAAAATAGGAACCCAATTGAGAAAAAAAATAAGTGAGAAGCTATTTGAGACTTCTCAGTAAAATTAGAAATCTTGAAAATGATTAAATCTGAAAAGAATTATTAATCTATATTGATTTCATGTTCTAAAGCCTAACTAGTTTCATCTATAAAATGATAGTTTATTTCTATTGGATTTATTTTAGATTAGACCCAAGATTTGCGAACATTAAACACAAGTGGTTCATCATAATTAGATCCAAAGAAATTTGATAAAAAAAATTATGAATCTTTATAATCGATTAATTGATTAATGTTTATGTTTATAACTGATTATAAAAGAAATAAATGAACTTACATACTTCTCTTCAAACAAATTGGATTTGGGAATTTTGGATCTAACACTTTTTTTTTTGGGTTTCTCATTATATTATGGGTGTGCTTTGAACAATTTTTCAAACTCATCTCTGAATTGTTTTCAATATATTTAGTTAAACTACTCTCCTAAAGCTTGGATGATAACTGTGTAGCGTAAGATGAACAACAAACAAGTCAAGTAAACGCCAAGTTTTTTGAAAACTGAAAACGAAAACTATTCTCGAAAAAGGGGGTTTGGGTCGGAATAAAGTGTTACCATTAGTGAGAGAGAAAGTTTAATGCGCTATGGAAGAAGAACACGTAAAACAATCTGTCAAACAAACGAAAATCATACATACAAGGTAGTTAATTAACATTTATTTGTATAAAATACAAAAAAGATTAACATGTGTTGGTCGTCAAGCTTCGTTTGAGAAAAATTGAGCAGAGAAGAGGGTCTAGTCGCTAAAATAAACTGAGATCAATTTTCAACCTCCCGCCTAATATTTTTATAACCTTTAACGTCTAATTCATGGACATTCGACGTTTTATAATCTTTTGACTCTCAATTTAGGACATTCGAACACATATGTAAGTACATTTCACCTTCGCGCCAAACGTTTTTTGCGAAATTTACACAATAAGACGTCTGACTTCATAATATTTGATGTCTTATAACTAATTGATGTCAGACAAGTCTAAGTCTGACTTCTTAATGGAACTTTTATTTGCAAAAATGTCACCAGTCATTTTTTGTTATTAGGTTATTCAGTGGTTGGACATTGAACGCATAACGTTATAAAAGTGAAATTTTGTTTCTCACATAAACACCTTTGAAAACAAAATAATGATATTAGAGACTTCCTTAAACTCTAACACGAGTTTCTTTAATACATATAATATAAGTCCGAACATTGTTTTGAAGAATTATATATATATATATATATATATATATATATTGTTATAAAAATATTTGTACATAACTAAAAAAAAGTAGTCAAGAGAATATTATGGATAATTCTTTTATTGTGTAAATGATTTTTTCATTATGGTAGTTATTTGCATTTAAAAATTACTTTATTATATATATATATATATATATATATATATATATAGCATAATAAATTAAATTTTAATTATGTACTTCTTTATTTAATTTATATTTACATTATCAAATTTATGTATTATTTTAAGTTATATCTCTATGATTCAATTTAATTTCAATAACTCAGTGACTCTATTAATTTATATTCATGTCTTCACGTAGTGAAGCCTAACTAGTTCCTATGTAGAATGATGTCTTATTTCCATTTGATTGATTTTGGATTAGGCTAATGGATCTCAAACATTAAACACAAATGATTCATCATAATTAAATGGAAAAAAATTCTGTAAGAAAAAAAGAAGAATATATACCAAAAACATGTATAAAGTATATTTATTAATGATAATTTCCAACATAAATGTTCATTGAAGGAAGTTCAACAAACAATCTTATTTTGTTTACAGAAATAGCATATTCCATAACGTATAATCCACTGTTTTAGCATCGCCTTCAGCTTAAACAATCCTGAAAGAAGAAGAAAAAGGAAAAGCAATGTGAGGAAAAAGCAAATGAATGAAAACTATCAACAAGAATTGTATACATAAAAAAAGAAGTCTTACTTTTCGCAATCCAAATCATTGGGTATGAAATTATCGACCTTGATTTTGCACTCTTTGCAAAGATTGTTGGCTCTTTGTTTGCATAGGTTAGGAATTTCAGAGGCTGCTTTCTTAAGGCACTTACATGCAGCTTGTTTTTCTTTCTTTGTAGGTGATGAAGATATGATTTTTTTCAACCCATCGCAGCAAGAAGTTGAAGGGGCCTCAGTTTTCTTTGTTAGATAATCCACGCATGGCTGCACTAAGGCTACTTCCTGCTCACAGGTTAAGCCTTTTGATGACTCTTTGCCATCAGTTGTCAAGACTGACACAGCCAGAAAAAGGAAAAATGATACAAATACAACCTTCATTTTGACAAACAGGTTTATCTATAAGTGATTTTGCTCTTGTGTTTTGATTTTGGATGGATGGAATACTCATGAAAATGTTATATTTATAGCCACAATGCATAGTGCATTCCTAACTTTCATCACGTCATCATTATTTATGACTATTAATCACTTTTTGTTTTTTTTCCTTTTTCTTGGAGTATGGACACCAAAATAATTTAATGAAGTATCAGTTATATTTTGTTCATCAAATTAGTTTGTTCAAATGGTTTTGATACGTTATCATGATGAATTTATTTTTATGTTTTCCTGAAAGGTGGTCTAGATGTATAAACAAAACAAGATAAAGTATGAATTATTTGTTGGAAATTCAAGTATGAATCCAAATCTCACATTGGATAGAAATGAGAAAATAAAACACTATATAAAAATGAAAGATCCATTAAGGTTTTGGGTAGAGAATGATTTCAATATCTTATATGGTTAGGTTCATATATCATTGATATTGTGTCTCTCTCGATATAGACCTAATAGCAAAGATGAAATAATATGAAAATAATAACAAAGAAAAGAAATATTTTTTTTAATTATTTGTTAATTCAAATATTAATTATTTGTTAATTCAAGTATTAAAATTTATAACTAAAAGAATTTTCTAATTTTATCTTCTATGTAAGAGATGAGAAAAATTAAGATAAGTTTGTAAATAATTTCATTGAAATTCATGATAAAAAAATTGTTTTAAAAATGATAAAATTTAATAAATAAAAAATTTATTTTCAAAATAAGAATGTATTAAAATTAATTAATTAAAAAAATAGAAATTTAAACTGTATAATTTTATTATATTTATTATTTTATTGACTTCTAATTATAATATAAAATATATATATCAATACAATATTAAATTAAAATACTTTATTTTATTTAATACTTTAATATTTCTATTTTATTAAAATATAAAAACATACTAAAAAACAGTTAACAATATAATTATTTAAAATTTATAAATGTTCTTTTATAGTTTATATTAGTAACGATCATTCAACATTGATTATAGATTTTTAAATAATTGATTAGTTTATGCTTTTAATATATTGGAATTATATATCTTTCTTTTGACAAATCTCCTCGATATTGTGTGAAAAGAAGGTTTAATAATTTTCGACTTCTTAATTTTGCTATGAAATCTCAAATAGGTTTTCATTTATTTTTTTTATTGGGTTTTTATTTTTTAAAAATTAAAACAATTAGGTCATGACCCGGTATTTCTATATTAATACAATTAAAGGAGTTGTCATATATCAGTTTGTAGTTTTTTTAAAAAATTTAATTATTTTTTACTTATTTTTAATTTTTTTAAAAATAAAATAAAAATGCAATGAGTTAAACTGATATTGTGTCACGTGACAATGAGAGTGTGACATGACACTTAAAATGTCACGTGTCATTGTCAAGCCACGTGTCATTCCATTAGTCTCAATTTGGTCTCTCTATTTTTATTGTGTCTCAATTTGATCCGTGTATTTTTATTTTGTCTCAATTTAGTCTTAATTTTAGAAATTAAACAATTTTGTCTCTCCTCAAATTCAAACAAAATTTAAATTGTATATAAATCTTAACAAATATTTTTATTAAATATTTTGATCAAGATTAAGTTTATTTATATTTATATCTAATTAATTATATAAATGTTAATTATGTTATTTAAATATACCTATAAGAGTTTAAAAAAAAGTGACATAACATGTTGGTATAAATTTTTTGTGGAGAAAGTTTTCATGGAAGATCATGAAAGAAGAAACTAACTTTAATTACTGTTTTCACGAAAAATTTCTCCAATTTTTTATTTAAAAAAAAGTGAAATTTCATATCAAATAATTTGTTCAATAAGCTAAATCATTTGGAAAATTCACACCACCATGTTATGTCATCGTTTTCTTTTAACTCTTATAGGTATATTTAAAGAACATAATTAACATTCATATAATTAATTAAAAAAATATAGATAAACTTACTCTTATTAAAAATATTTAATAAAAAATCAATTTTAATAAAAATATTTGTTAAGATTTATATACAAATTAAATTTTGTTTGAATTTGCATAGGGACAAAATTGTTTAATTTTTAAGATTAGGACTAAATTGAAACCAAATAAAAATAGAGGGACCAAATTGAGACAAAATAAAAATACAAAGACCAAAATGAGACTAATGCAATGACATGTGGCCTAACAGTGACACATGACACTATCAGTGTCATGTCACAATGTCATTACCACATGGCATAATGTCATTATGACACATGACATTTTTGTTTTTAGTTTATTTTTAAAAAATAAATAAAAAAAATAAAAAAATAATTCAAAAATTCAAAAAAGCCACAAATTGACACGTGACACTTTCTTTAGTGGTGTTAGTACAGAACTAACGACAATGACCTAATTGTTTTTATTTTTAAAAAATAGGAACCCAATTGAGAAAAAAAATAAGTGAGAAGCTATTTGAGACTTCTCAGTAAAATTAGAAATCTTGAAAATGATTAAATCTGAAAAGAATTATTAATCTATATTGATTTCATGTTCTAAAGCCTAACTAGTTTCATCTATAAAATGATAGTTTATTTCTATTGGATTTATTTTAGATTAGACCCAAGATTTGCGAACATTAAACACAAGTGGTTCATCATAATTAGATCCAAAGAAATTTGATAAAAAAAATTATGAATCTTTATAATCGATTAATTGATTAATGTTTATGTTTATAACTGATTATAAAAGAAATATAATTGAATTACATATCTTCTCTTCACAAATTGATTTTGAATTTTGATCTAAACTTTTTTTTTTGGGTTTCTCATTATATTATGGTGCTTTGAACAAATTTTCAAATCATCTCGAATTGTTTTCAATATATTCTTAGTTCTACCCTAAAGCTTGGATGTATAATGTGTAGCGTAAGATGAACAACAAACAAGTTCAATAAACAAGTTTTTGAAAATGAAAACGAAAACTATTCTTCGAAAAAGTGGGTTTGTCGGAATAAAGTGTTACCATTAGTGAGAGAGAAAGTTTAATGCGCATATGAAGAAGAAGAACACGAAAACAATCTGTCAAAACAAACGAAAATCATACATAAAGTAGTTAATTAACATGTATTTGTATAAAATAAAAAAAGATTACATGTGTTGGTCGTCAAGCTTCGTTTGAGAAAAATTTGAGCAGAGAAGAGGGTCTAGCGCTAAAATAAACTGAATCAATTTTCAACCTCCCGCCTAAATTTTTATAACCTTTTAACGTCTAATTCTATGGCATTCGACGTTTTATAATCTTTTGACGTCTAATTTTAGGACATTCGACATCATATGTAAGTACATTTTCACCTTCGCGCCAAACGTTTTTTGCGAAATTTACACAATAAGACGTCTGACTTCATAATATTTGATGTCTTATAACTAATTGATGTCAGACAAGTCTAAGTCTGACTTCTTAATGGAACTTTTATTTGCAAAAATGTCACCAGTCATTTTTTGTTATTAGGTTATTCAGTGGTTGGACATTGAACGCATAACGTTATAAAAGTGAAATTTTGTTTCTCACATAAACACCTTTGAAAACAAAATAATGATATTAGAGACTTCCTTAAACTCTAACACGAGTTTCTTTAATACATATAATAGAAGATCCGAACAGTTGGTTTGAAGAAATATGATTGACAAACTATGTAAAAGTTTCAAGTCGATCCAATGGTTAAAAAAGTAGAATATGAGTTTTATCGAAACAATTCAAAACAAACAAAAACAAAGTGACATTCAAATTTCTCTCAAAATTGCAAAGGTTATTTTTCTAACAAAACAGCTTTAATTATCAATCACAAGGGTCATATTGAGGAAACATGTGTTATGGACCATGTGTAAAAGTTACAACCCCATCCAATAATAGAGTGTTGCTCTCACAACCACCACTAAATGCTCCCTATATCCCCCATGCCTAATTTGCCCTTCTTATCATTTAATTATTGCGCAGTAAAACGGATGTCGTCATCCGTTTCACCTTCAACGGATGTTGATATCCATGAACGGATTTTCACATAAGGATACATCTTTTAACTTTTTTTTTGTTATTTTAGTTTATTGTTTTTATTTTAGATTTTATTTTAATGATGTTTTTTATTTGTATATATATTGTTTTTGTATTTTTTATTTTATTTGTATATATTTAATAATAATTATTTCATAAACAAAATAAAATTAATTTACATATAATTACATAACCTAATATAAAAAAGCAAAATAAAATTAAATACCTAAATTTAAAGTACAATAAACTAAAAACTAAAAAACATAAACCTTAAACGGATGTGGTCACATCCGTTTAACATAATCAATTAAAAAATAATACAATTTAATTAAATTAATAATAATTATTTCATTAAATAAAATAAAATTAATTTATATATAACTACGTAACAAAATTAAAAAAACATTAAATAATATCTATATATTAATTTAAAATACAATAAATTAATAAACTAAAAAAATAAATAAACCTTGAATGGATGTGGCCACATCGACGTGACATATTCGTTTAGCATAATCAATTAAAAAATAATACAATTTAATTAAATTAATAATTATTATTTCATTAAATTAAATAAATTAAATTTATATATAATTACGTAAAAAATTTTAAAAAATAAATAAATAATATCTATATATTAATTTAAAATACAATAAATTAATAAACTAAAAACTAAAATAAAAAAAAACATAAACCTTGAACCGATGTGGTCACATACGGACTTGGCATATCCGTTTAACATAATCAATTAAAAAATAATACAATTTAATTAAATTAATAATAATTATTTCATTAAATAAAATAAAATAAATTTATATATAATTATGTAACAAATTTTAAAAAAATTTAATAATATCTATATATTAATTTAAAATACAATAAATTAATAAACTTAAAATTAAAAAAAAAAAACATAAACCTTGAACAGATGTGGACACATCCGTTAACCGATATCGAAATTCGTTGAAGAATTTTTTCTTTAACGGATATCAACATCCGTTAAAGAAAAAAAGTGAGGGTGTGGAATTTTTTAAAATATACAAAATAGTTTTGGAATTGTTAAAAATTGTGGTAGTACATGGAGCAATGTGGTGGGTTAGGGAGTAACCCACCCAATAATATGAATGATATTTGGTTTTACTACACACATTTGAGAGTTTCTCCCTACACCACCCCAACTTCTTTCACCACCCCCGTTCCTCAATTATCCTTCAATAAAAATGTATTTACTATGGTTAAAAAATAGTTAAAGACCTTAATGGAACATGAAGGTCAAACTTATCTTCCATATCCGTTTTGGCATGTTTTCTTCAATCATTTCATACAACAACATATCACTCCACAACACATATAACATATGGAAGCAACGACACAATGGAAGAAACGACGCAGCACAATGGAAGCAATGGAATAATGGAGGGAGGAAATAGAAGTGAGAAGAATAAATGAGAAATAAAAGAGAAAGAGAGTAAGAAGAAGAGAGTGAAAAGAGAGGTTCTCTAGGGGGTGTAGGGTATGCTAGCGACGACAATGAAAAAAAGGAAGAGAATAAGATTAGAGTTTTATATTAAATAAGATAAAAGTAAAAGAAAAAGTTACTTAAGGTTTGTTTTGAAATAAAAAGAATTGAAGAGATGTAGGCTAAAGACCATGGTGGTGGAGGGAGTAACTCCCCAATACATTTTGATATTTAAGAGTCATTTCATTAACTCACAAAAATTACTTAAAATAAGTTTTAGAATCATATTTTATTATCAAAATAATTCATAACTTTAAACAATGAGAAATTTGTAAAAAATAAATAAAAAGATTAAAATATATAACAGAAATCATATTTAAACTATGATAATTCACGTAAAAAAGACATGAAAGTATACATATATTAAATATATCATAAATATGTATCAGACAATATTTCTAACTTTCATTATCTCGAAACAATTTGTTCATAACTTTATGAAATTGAGTTCCCTAAAATAGAGACTCTACATCGAAAACCCTTTTGTCTAAAAGGCTCTTTAAGTTTCCGATATATACGTAGTGGATTAGTTTCTAAAAATAGATAAAGATGAAAGGTGATTGAAAGTGAAAAGAAGGGAAAAATAGGATAGTGTAGGCCGTGAATAAAAAGAAAAGCATAGTTGTAAAACTTTTTTGTTCTTTGAATTTCCATTCTCAACTTCCTCTCATAAAATATTATTAGTAGGTGATCACATAATGTTTTACTGTTTTTTTTAGAAAACTTGATACAAGAGAGAAACAAAAATAAATTAGCAGATGATCACGAAATGTTTTACTATTTTCATTTAGAAAACTTGGTACAAGGAACAAATTATTAAGACTAAGGAATTACAATAATTCATGCTTAATTATTCTTATTATTATTTTTTTAAAATATTAATATACTTGTTTCATTGTTTTGAAATATATTTAAAAATAAGAGTAGAAATAAGAGAACTATATTATTGTGTATTTCTTACGCTTTAGTAGTATTGTTAGAAGTGGACTTTAAGCCTAATTCAACCCCCAAAAAACTCACTTATATATTATAAATTGGTCTTATCTCTAGTCGATATGAAACTCCCAAAGTATTTCAACATACATAAACATAACCTTTTAAAATATGATAAATTTGACTTATAACTTTTTGTTTCATTTAGTAATTTAAGTGGGAGTGACGTTAAACTCTTATTTATTTATAAGATGACATTATATTAATCTTAATAGTATTATATATTTTTTTTATTAATCCTTTATTTTGAACAATATATTCTTCTATTTTGATATTTCTAAATTTTATTTTATTATATATATATATATATATATTTGCTAACTTGTATAAGTTTTTTTTGTTAGTAGAGTGTACCAAGTTTTAATAGAAAAAAAAATTCTTATTCATAAAAAAAGACATACTTTAAACAAAAGAATATTTTAATAATTTTAATTTTTAATGTAAAATAAAGTTTTAATGTATCTGTAAGTCCTTATTTTGGCCCAAAATCTCGATTAAGTTTTCTTTCTTTTTGTCGTCTTAATTGAGTCCTCATTTTTGTAAAGTAAAATTGTAACAATTAAAGGCCTGTCGTCAAATTGGACAAATGGTCGTTTAACTGTGCGTTAGGTGGCATATGCACTGTTTTCACTAATCACACGTGGAATTAAAAAGGAGTTTTGTATTAAAAAATATGAGGTTAAATTCTTTTTTAATTCCACGATTAGTGAAAACGGTGTCCATGCCACGTAACGAAACAATTAAATGACCGTTTATCCAATTTGACGGCAGGCCTTTAATTGTTACAATTTTATAAAAATGAGGACTCAATCGACAAAAAAAAGGGGACTTAATTGAAATTCTGGAACAAAATAAGAACCTACAGAGACATTAAACCTAAAATAAATAAAAAATCAAAAACACTCACCTACTTCTAATCCATTTTTCTTACTTATTCAATTTTTTTTCTTTTTTCTCTCATCTCTATCCTCTCTCTTACCTACCGAGTAACTTACACGCTACAATTTGTTGGTCTTTGCTTTATTCATTTATTTGTTTGTCATTGTAATATAATTTTCTCAAACACAAACACAATTGAAATCATCAGAGGGGTATAATTAATATATTAGATGGTGGTAAAGTTAGGTATTGGTCATTGACAAAAGGTAAGCCTTCAGTTCTTTTTGTATATGAAAATTCTTACTCTCTGATTTTGCCCCAGAATATAACAAAAATAAATGATTCTGAATGGGAAAAACAGAGAAGCCTTAGTGGGAAGGTAAAAAAAAGGATCAAAATTCACAAACAAGAACTAACACCAGTAAAGTCCAAAGATTCCTGCCTTAAGTAAAATGTTGAAGAAAAAATTTCCAACTATTTTCGTAATACTCCATAAAAAAACATGAAATGGATAGTGTTTAAATATAACATTGTAAGCATAAAAATATTATTAAGTTCTTTCTTTACCTGGGAGAATTTTGTTTTTTACTACGCATCCTGTTAAGAAAATTAAACACAAATGATTGATCATAATTGGATGAAAAGAAGTGAATAGAAAACAGCAACAATATATATATAAAGCATATTCATTATTCATTGATTTCAACATAAATATTTGTTGACAGAAGTTCAATAAACAATGTTATTCTGTTACAGAAATAGAAAATTCCCAGCAGAATCCACCCTTTCCTAGCTTATAATTCTGAAAAAAAAAAAAAAAAGCAATGAGAGGAAAAAGCAAATGAATGAAAACTATTAACACGAATTGTATAAGTAGTAAAAAAAGAAGTCTTACTTTTCGCAATCAGAGTCATCGGACATGAAATTATAGACATTGATTTTGCACTCTTTGCGAAGATTATTGGCTCTGTCTTTGTCTAGGTTAGGAACGTCAGAGCCTGATTCCTCTAGGCACTTACATGCAGCAATCTTTTCTTCCTTTGTAGGTGTTGAAGATATTATTTGTTTCAACCCATCGCAGCAAGAAGTTGAAGGGGAATCGGTGTTCTTGGTTAGATAATCTAAGCATGGCTTCAGTAAGGCTTTTTCCTCCTCACAGGTTAAGCCATCAGTTGTACAGACTGACACAGCCAGGAATATGAAAAATGATACAAATACAATCTTCATTTTGACACTAAGTGATTTAATCTTGTGTTTTGATTTTGGATGAATGGAATACTCAGGACAATGTTATATTTATAGACACATGTTTAGTGCATTTGGAGCTTTCATCACATGATCATTATTTATGACTATTAATCACTTTTTGTTTTTTTCCTTTTTCTTGAGTATGGTCCACAAAATAATTTAATGAATTATCAGTTACATTTTGTTCATCAAATTATTTTTAGGTTTTCTTGGAAGGTGGTCTACATGCTCAAACAAAACAAGATAAAGTAATTATTATGTCTATCTCATTTTGCTTTCTTGATGTTAGAATTTGGTTTTTTTTTTAAGTTTTTTAAATTGTCACATTTATTGTTAATAAATTTGCAAACGTTAAGATGAAATAAAGTGAAAATAATAACAAAGAAAAGAAATAACTTTTTAGAAATGATTAAAAATACAAATATTAATTATTTGTTCATATAAATATTAAAAATTCTAACTAAAAGAATTTTCTAATTTTATCTTCTATGTAAGAGATGAGAAAAGCTAAGATAACATCAAAATAAAAATATGTTAAAACTAATTAATTTACAATATGTAATAATTTAAGGTATATGATTTTATTATATTTATTATTTTATTTACTTTTAGTTATAATATAAAATATAGATATCAATAAAATATTACATTAATTATTTTATTTTAATTATTTATTTCTGTAATAGAAAACGTATAACAATGAAACATGAAATTAAAATTATTTATTTTAATTATTATTTTAATATTTTTATTTTATTGCAATATAAAAGTATACTAATAAAATGTTAATAATAGAACTATTTAAAATTTATATTGTAACCATAGGTATTAAAAAGTCACGATAGATTATAGCTTCTTGTATACTTAACATTTATGAGTATAATAGATTATAAAAGAAATACAATTGAATTACATATATTTTTTCATTCTTACAACATTTCCATCATCAACTAATTCCATCACCACGAGCTACATTTTGTAATTTTTTTCAACACTTTGATGTGTAATGATATATTTAATGATTTTTTTTTTGTTTTTTTTGAAGGTGGTCTAGATGCATCCAGAAGACAAGATAAAGTATGAATCTATTTTGTTTGCATCCCAAATTGCCTTTTTAATTTTTGAATTTATGGTTGTTTTAGTTTTTTAACTTCTCACATTTATTGTTTGTTAATAAATTTGTAAACGTTAGGATGAAGCAAAGTGAAAATAATAATAAGAAAAAAATTAAAAATAATTAAAAATATAAAAATTAATTATTTGTTAATAATTTGAATTAAAAGAAATTTCTAATTTTTTCTTCTCTCTGAAAGAAGAGAAAAATGATATAGCATTTCATTTAGCTTGTGTTTGAAGAGAAATTCTTGTTGATTAGGGAAACACGGTAAGAAATAAATAAAGACTGTGAAAGTTTGTAAATAATTTCATTGATGTTCATGATAAAAAAATGGATTTAAAAATGATAAAATTTAATAAATAAAAAGGTTATTTTCAAAATAAAAATATATTAAAATTAATTAATTAACACAATATAGAAATTTAAACTATATAATTTTATTATATTTATTATTTTATTGACTTTTAATTATAATATAAAATATATATCAATAAGATATTAAATTAATTATTTTATTTTATTTATCATTTTTTTATTTTAATTCTAATTATTTATTTCTGTAATAGAAAACATATAATAATGAAATATTAAATTAAAATACTTTATTTTATTTATTATTTTAGTATTTTAATTCTAATTATTTATTTCTGTAATAGAAAACATATAATANTATATATATATATATATATTTGCTAACTTGTATAAGTTTTTTTTGTTAGTAGAGTGTACCAAGTTTTAATAGAAAAAAAAATTCTTATTCATAAAAAAAGACATACTTTAAACAAAAGAATATTTTAATAATTTTAATTTTTAATGTAAAATAAAGTTTTAATGTATCTGTAAGTCCTTATTTTGGCCCAAAATCTCGATTAAGTTTTCTTTCTTTTTGTCGTCTTAATTGAGTCCTCATTTTTGTAAAGTAAAATTGTAACAATTAAAGGCCTGTCGTCAAATTGGACAAATGGTCGTTTAACTGTGCGTTAGGTGGCATATGCACTGTTTTCACTAATCACACGTGGAATTAAAAAGGAGTTTTGTATTAAAAAATATGAGGTTAAATTCTTTTTTAATTCCACGATTAGTGAAAACGGTGTCCATGCCACGTAACGAAACAATTAAATGACCGTTTATCCAATTTGACGGCAGGCCTTTAATTGTTACAATTTTATAAAAATGAGGACTCAATCGACAAAAAAAAGGGGACTTAATTGAAATTCTGGAACAAAATAAGAACCTACAGAGACATTAAACCTAAAATAAATAAAAAATCAAAAACACTCACCTACTTCTAATCCATTTTTCTTACTTATTCAATTTTTTTTCTTTTTTCTCTCATCTCTATCCTCTCTCTTACCTACCGAGTAACTTACACGCTACAATTTGTTGGTCTTTGCTTTATTCATTTATTTGTTTGTCATTGTAATATAATTTTCTCAAACACAAACACAATTGAAATCATCAGAGGGGTATAATTAATATATTAGATGGTGGTAAAGTTAGGTATTGGTCATTGACAAAAGGTAAGCCTTCAGTTCTTTTTGTATATGAAAATTCTTACTCTCTGATTTTGCCCCAGAATATAACAAAAATAAATGATTCTGAATGGGAAAAACAGAGAAGCCTTAGTGGGAAGGTAAAAAAAAGGATCAAAATTCACAAACAAGAACTAACACCAGTAAAGTCCAAAGATTCCTGCCTTAAGTAAAATGTTGAAGAAAAAATTTCCAACTATTTTCGTAATACTCCATAAAAAAACATGAAATGGATAGTGTTTAAATATAACATTGTAAGCATAAAAATATTATTAAGTTCTTTCTTTACCTGGGAGAATTTTGTTTTTTACTACGCATCCTGTTAAGAAAATTAAACACAAATGATTGATCATAATTGGATGAAAAGAAGTGAATAGAAAACAGCAACAATATATATATAAAGCATATTCATTATTCATTGATTTCAACATAAATATTTGTTGACAGAAGTTCAATAAACAATGTTATTCTGTTACAGAAATAGAAAATTCCCAGCAGAATCCACCCTTTCCTAGCTTATAATTCTGAAAAAAAAAAAAAAAAGCAATGAGAGGAAAAAGCAAATGAATGAAAACTATTAACACGAATTGTATAAGTAGTAAAAAAAGAAGTCTTACTTTTCGCAATCAGAGTCATCGGACATGAAATTATAGACATTGATTTTGCACTCTTTGCGAAGATTATTGGCTCTGTCTTTGTCTAGGTTAGGAACGTCAGAGCCTGATTCCTCTAGGCACTTACATGCAGCAATCTTTTCTTCCTTTGTAGGTGTTGAAGATATTATTTGTTTCAACCCATCGCAGCAAGAAGTTGAAGGGGAATCGGTGTTCTTGGTTAGATAATCTAAGCATGGCTTCAGTAAGGCTTTTTCCTCCTCACAGGTTAAGCCATCAGTTGTACAGACTGACACAGCCAGGAATATGAAAAATGATACAAATACAATCTTCATTTTGACACTAAGTGATTTAATCTTGTGTTTTGATTTTGGATGAATGGAATACTCAGGACAATGTTATATTTATAGACACATGTTTAGTGCATTTGGAGCTTTCATCACATGATCATTATTTATGACTATTAATCACTTTTTGTTTTTTTCCTTTTTCTTGAGTATGGTCCACAAAATAATTTAATGAATTATCAGTTACATTTTGTTCATCAAATTATTTTTAGGTTTTCTTGGAAGGTGGTCTACATGCTCAAACAAAACAAGATAAAGTAATTATTATGTCTATCTCATTTTGCTTTCTTGATGTTAGAATTTGGTTTTTTTTTTAAGTTTTTTAAATTGTCACATTTATTGTTAATAAATTTGCAAACGTTAAGATGAAATAAAGTGAAAATAATAACAAAGAAAAGAAATAACTTTTTAGAAATGATTAAAAATACAAATATTAATTATTTGTTCATATAAATATTAAAAATTCTAACTAAAAGAATTTTCTAATTTTATCTTCTATGTAAGAGATGAGAAAAGCTAAGATAACATCAAAATAAAAATATGTTAAAACTAATTAATTTACAATATGTAATAATTTAAGGTATATGATTTTATTATATTTATTATTTTATTTACTTTTAGTTATAATATAAAATATAGATATCAATAAAATATTACATTAATTATTTTATTTTAATTATTTATTTCTGTAATAGAAAACGTATAACAATGAAACATGAAATTAAAATTATTTATTTTAATTATTATTTTAATATTTTTATTTTATTGCAATATAAAAGTATACTAATAAAATGTTAATAATAGAACTATTTAAAATTTATATTGTAACCATAGGTATTAAAAAGTCACGATAGATTATAGCTTCTTGTATACTTAACATTTATGAGTATAATAGATTATAAAAGAAATACAATTGAATTACATATATTTTTTCATTCTTACAACATTTCCATCATCAACTAATTCCATCACCACGAGCTACATTTTGTAATTTTTTTCAACACTTTGATGTGTAATGATATATTTAATGATTTTTTTTTTGTTTTTTTTGAAGGTGGTCTAGATGCATCCAGAAGACAAGATAAAGTATGAATCTATTTTGTTTGCATCCCAAATTGCCTTTTTAATTTTTGAATTTATGGTTGTTTTAGTTTTTTAACTTCTCACATTTATTGTTTGTTAATAAATTTGTAAACGTTAGGATGAAGCAAAGTGAAAATAATAATAAGAAAAAAATTAAAAATAATTAAAAATATAAAAATTAATTATTTGTTAATAATTTGAATTAAAAGAAATTTCTAATTTTTTCTTCTCTCTGAAAGAAGAGAAAAATGATATAGCATTTCATTTAGCTTGTGTTTGAAGAGAAATTCTTGTTGATTAGGGAAACACGGTAAGAAATAAATAAAGACTGTGAAAGTTTGTAAATAATTTCATTGATGTTCATGATAAAAAAATGGATTTAAAAATGATAAAATTTAATAAATAAAAAGGTTATTTTCAAAATAAAAATATATTAAAATTAATTAATTAACACAATATAGAAATTTAAACTATATAATTTTATTATATTTATTATTTTATTGACTTTTAATTATAATATAAAATATATATCAATAAGATATTAAATTAATTATTTTATTTTATTTATCATTTTTTTATTTTAATTCTAATTATTTATTTCTGTAATAGAAAACATATAATAATGAAATATTAAATTAAAATACTTTATTTTATTTATTATTTTAGTATTTTAATTCTAATTATTTATTTCTGTAATAGAAAACATATAATAATGAAATATTAAATTAAAATACTTTATTTTATTTATTATTTTAGTATTTTTATTGTATTAAAATATAAAAACATACTAAAAAGATGTTAACAACATAATTATTTAAATTTTATAAATGTTCATTTTTATAGTTTATATTAGTAATGATAAACAATCAAAATTGATTATAGACTTTTGTATAATTGATTAATTTACGCAATTGTAAAGAGAAATATACAGGAATTATATATCTTTTTTCACCGATATGCTAGATATTGTGTGAAAAGAATTATTAATATTAGTGTTGTCAAGATGAATTAAAATTTGTAGATCAATCCAACTCATCACGAGTTTGGGTTAGGTTGGATTTGAAAAAAAAAATTTATATGGATTAATTTTTAACCCGGGTTGAATCCGTGGTGAGCGGCTCACTAACACACCTAGTTTAATTTAATTATTTATTATTTTGTGTTTCAATATTATTAGTTAACATGTTTTTTTATTGTACTGTAAATGGGAATAAAGAAAAAGATATGTTTCAAGAGAGCAAAATATTATAAGTTTATCCATTCAAGACTCTAATATTATAAATGAATAAATGACACAAAAATTATCAAATATTGTAAACTTATTTATTTGCTTTTTAGGTTTGTTTTTGGATTATATTTGAGTTGTATGTTAATTTTTTTTATTTTGAATTGTCTTTAGAGTTTAACATGATTCTAAATTGAAATTATTTAAATTTAATTACAAAATAATTGTAATTTTTTTTATTTAAAATAAAAAACTTGTAAATAGGGAACCGACCTGTTTAACCTATCCATCCGTGATGGGTCAGGTCGGGTTCGAATTTTTTCGGTTCGCTAATAAATGAGCCGGATTGGATGGACTCAAACTCGTGATAAACCAGACTGGATGAGCCATTTTAACAACATTAAATAATCTATACCGATCTCATCATCTAACATGTAACAAAGCCTAACTAATTTCATGTATAAAATGATAGCTTATTTCTATTGGATTTATTTTGGATTAGACTCAAGATTTTAAACATTAAACACAAATGGTTCATCATAATTAGATGGAAAGAAATTAACAGAAGACACCAACAATATATAAAAAGCATATTCATTGATCATTAATTTCAACATAAATGTTTGTTGAGAGAAGTTCAACAAACAATGTTATTTTGTGACAGAAATAGAAAACTCCCAGCATAATGCACCGTTCCTAGCTTAATCAAGTCTGAAAAAAAAGAAAAGAAAGGAAAAACAATGTGAGGAAAGCAAACGAGTGAAAGCTAATAACATCGACTACGTAAAAAAAATTCTTACATGATGCAATTCAAGTCATTGGACATGAGATTATGGAGCTTGATTTTGCAATCTTTGCAAAGACTATTGAGTCTGAGTTTGTCCAGGTTAGGAATACGATTGCCTGCTTCCCTTAGGCACGTACATGCAGCTTGTTTTTCTTCCTTTGTAGGTGATGAAGATATGATCTTTTTCATCCCATCGCAGCAAGAAGTTGAAGGGGCCTCAGTTTTCTTTGTTAGATATTCTAAGCATGGCCTCGCTAAGGCTAATTCCTGCTCACAGGTTAAGCCTTTTGATGGCTTTGTGGCAGTAACTGTGAAGACTAACACAATTAACAGAGTGAAGAATGATACAAAGACAGTCTTCATTTTGACAGAGAGGTTTATCTGAGTGATTCAATCTTGTGNCTCAGGACAATGTTATATTTATAGACACATGTTTAGTGCATTTGGAGCTTTCATCACATGATCATTATTTATGACTATTAATCACTTTTTGTTTTTTTCCTTTTTCTTGAGTATGGTCCACAAAATAATTTAATGAATTATCAGTTACATTTTGTTCATCAAATTATTTTTAGGTTTTCTTGGAAGGTGGTCTACATGCTCAAACAAAACAAGATAAAGTAATTATTATGTCTATCTCATTTTGCTTTCTTGATGTTAGAATTTGGTTTTTTTTTTAAGTTTTTTAAATTGTCACATTTATTGTTAATAAATTTGCAAACGTTAAGATGAAATAAAGTGAAAATAATAACAAAGAAAAGAAATAACTTTTTAGAAATGATTAAAAATACAAATATTAATTATTTGTTCATATAAATATTAAAAATTCTAACTAAAAGAATTTTCTAATTTTATCTTCTATGTAAGAGATGAGAAAAGCTAAGATAACATCAAAATAAAAATATGTTAAAACTAATTAATTTACAATATGTAATAATTTAAGGTATATGATTTTATTATATTTATTATTTTATTTACTTTTAGTTATAATATAAAATATAGATATCAATAAAATATTACATTAATTATTTTATTTTAATTATTTATTTCTGTAATAGAAAACGTATAACAATGAAACATGAAATTAAAATTATTTATTTTAATTATTATTTTAATATTTTTATTTTATTGCAATATAAAAGTATACTAATAAAATGTTAATAATAGAACTATTTAAAATTTATATTGTAACCATAGGTATTAAAAAGTCACGATAGATTATAGCTTCTTGTATACTTAACATTTATGAGTATAATAGATTATAAAAGAAATACAATTGAATTACATATATTTTTTCATTCTTACAACATTTCCATCATCAACTAATTCCATCACCACGAGCTACATTTTGTAATTTTTTTCAACACTTTGATGTGTAATGATATATTTAATGATTTTTTTTTTGTTTTTTTTGAAGGTGGTCTAGATGCATCCAGAAGACAAGATAAAGTATGAATCTATTTTGTTTGCATCCCAAATTGCCTTTTTAATTTTTGAATTTATGGTTGTTTTAGTTTTTTAACTTCTCACATTTATTGTTTGTTAATAAATTTGTAAACGTTAGGATGAAGCAAAGTGAAAATAATAATAAGAAAAAAATTAAAAATAATTAAAAATATAAAAATTAATTATTTGTTAATAATTTGAATTAAAAGAAATTTCTAATTTTTTCTTCTCTCTGAAAGAAGAGAAAAATGATATAGCATTTCATTTAGCTTGTGTTTGAAGAGAAATTCTTGTTGATTAGGGAAACACGGTAAGAAATAAATAAAGACTGTGAAAGTTTGTAAATAATTTCATTGATGTTCATGATAAAAAAATGGATTTAAAAATGATAAAATTTAATAAATAAAAAGGTTATTTTCAAAATAAAAATATATTAAAATTAATTAATTAACACAATATAGAAATTTAAACTATATAATTTTATTATATTTATTATTTTATTGACTTTTAATTATAATATAAAATATATATCAATAAGATATTAAATTAATTATTTTATTTTATTTATCATTTTTTTATTTTAATTCTAATTATTTATTTCTGTAATAGAAAACATATAATAATGAAATATTAAATTAAAATACTTTATTTTATTTATTATTTTAGTATTTTAATTCTAATTATTTATTTCTGTAATAGAAAACATATAATAATGAAATATTAAATTAAAATACTTTATTTTATTTATTATTTTAGTATTTTTATTGTATTAAAATATAAAAACATACTAAAAAGATGTTAACAACATAATTATTTAAATTTTATAAATGTTCATTTTTATAGTTTATATTAGTAATGATAAACAATCAAAATTGATTATAGACTTTTGTATAATTGATTAATTTACGCAATTGTAAAGAGAAATATACAGGAATTATATATCTTTTTTCACCGATATGCTAGATATTGTGTGAAAAGAATTATTAATATTAGTGTTGTCAAGATGAATTAAAATTTGTAGATCAATCCAACTCATCACGAGTTTGGGTTAGGTTGGATTTGAAAAAAAAAATTTATATGGATTAATTTTTAACCCGGGTTGAATCCGTGGTGAGCGGCTCACTAACACACCTAGTTTAATTTAATTATTTATTATTTTGTGTTTCAATATTATTAGTTAACATGTTTTTTTATTGTACTGTAAATGGGAATAAAGAAAAAGATATGTTTCAAGAGAGCAAAATATTATAAGTTTATCCATTCAAGACTCTAATATTATAAATGAATAAATGACACAAAAATTATCAAATATTGTAAACTTATTTATTTGCTTTTTAGGTTTGTTTTTGGATTATATTTGAGTTGTATGTTAATTTTTTTTATTTTGAATTGTCTTTAGAGTTTAACATGATTCTAAATTGAAATTATTTAAATTTAATTACAAAATAATTGTAATTTTTTTTATTTAAAATAAAAAACTTGTAAATAGGGAACCGACCTGTTTAACCTATCCATCCGTGATGGGTCAGGTCGGGTTCGAATTTTTTCGGTTCGCTAATAAATGAGCCGGATTGGATGGACTCAAACTCGTGATAAACCAGACTGGATGAGCCATTTTAACAACATTAAATAATCTATACCGATCTCATCATCTAACATGTAACAAAGCCTAACTAATTTCATGTATAAAATGATAGCTTATTTCTATTGGATTTATTTTGGATTAGACTCAAGATTTTAAACATTAAACACAAATGGTTCATCATAATTAGATGGAAAGAAATTAACAGAAGACACCAACAATATATAAAAAGCATATTCATTGATCATTAATTTCAACATAAATGTTTGTTGAGAGAAGTTCAACAAACAATGTTATTTTGTGACAGAAATAGAAAACTCCCAGCATAATGCACCGTTCCTAGCTTAATCAAGTCTGAAAAAAAAGAAAAGAAAGGAAAAACAATGTGAGGAAAGCAAACGAGTGAAAGCTAATAACATCGACTACGTAAAAAAAATTCTTACATGATGCAATTCAAGTCATTGGACATGAGATTATGGAGCTTGATTTTGCAATCTTTGCAAAGACTATTGAGTCTGAGTTTGTCCAGGTTAGGAATACGATTGCCTGCTTCCCTTAGGCACGTACATGCAGCTTGTTTTTCTTCCTTTGTAGGTGATGAAGATATGATCTTTTTCATCCCATCGCAGCAAGAAGTTGAAGGGGCCTCAGTTTTCTTTGTTAGATATTCTAAGCATGGCCTCGCTAAGGCTAATTCCTGCTCACAGGTTAAGCCTTTTGATGGCTTTGTGGCAGTAACTGTGAAGACTAACACAATTAACAGAGTGAAGAATGATACAAAGACAGTCTTCATTTTGACAGAGAGGTTTATCTGAGTGATTCAATCTTGTGCTTTGATTTTGGATGAATGGAACACTGAGGAAGATGTTGCTTTTATAGCCACGTACATCAGGTTACCGTTATTTATGACTATTGATGACTTTTTGTTCTTTTCCTATTTCTTGGAGAATGTTCCGCAGAATAATATGATGAAGTATGAGTTACATTTTGTTCATCTTTTTTTATTTTTTTTTCTAACGGTTTTTTATATGTAATGTTCTTGTTGCGAATATTTAATGATTTTTTTTTTCGTTTTCTTTTTGCTTTCTTGACGTTAGAATTTGTGTTTTTCCTTAAAAGAAAATTAACTTCTCGCTTTTATAGTTAATAAATTATAAAAAAGATATAAGACGAAGTAAAGTGAAAATATTAACAAAGAAAAAACATAAATTTCAAAAAATAATTAAAAATAAAAATATTAATCATTTGTTAATATAAATATTAAATTTTTTTACTACGACAGCTTTCTAATTTAATCTTCTATAAGAGATGAGAAAAATTAAAATAACGAGTGTTCCATTTAGCTTGTGTTTGGATTGTAGAATGTCAGAACCATTAAAAACGCACCTAAAATCCCTCTGAACGGACGTCATGTGTCAAGCGACGAACATCTGAAAATCAGATAGTGGAATGCAGGTGTCAGTAGATGAGTGGACGTTCGTTTTAAACAAAACTGAGTTTTTAAAAGTTTACGTCACACTCTCTGCATGCATCTTCTTCTCCAAACTCTGATATTCTCAAATTCTCCTCCTTCTCACTAAAAGCTCTCCCTTCTCTCTACCAAATCTCATCTTTTCTTTTCTCTGATCACCGTTTAGGCACCGTAGAAGTACTTCCGGCGTCCAGAGCTTTAGTTTGAACCGAACAGTTTCGAGTTCTGAACTGGTAAGTTCTTCTTATCCTTAGCCGTTCGTTCTCTAGTACATGCAAAACCAAGTTCTGGTTGCATGATGTCGTCTTGTCTGAGCCATTGTTGGTTTTCTGCTATTTGGTTTAGTGTGAAGAATTGTGGAACGTAAGGGTAGAAAGATTTGTAGTCAAACGAACCGTACTTCTGTCTCTAGGACATTCGTTCACGCTCAGAGGTAAGGGAAGCTTATTTAATTTAATTTGTATGTTTATTGTGCTGCATGAAGGTTCGTTGTGTTGTTAAACTAAAGTGAAGCATGATTGTTGAGATATTTGACTATATGAAATATGATGGTTATTATGTTCTGATGTATGAGGAATATGAAATGTACTATGATATGAATGTATGAAATTATGAAGTTATATGTTGAGAAATGAGTTTGAATATAAATGAATTCTGGATATGAAATTTCCCTATGATAATGTATGTTCGTCATTGACCGTTCGGTCGTACTAGTAACCTTGGATAAAATTGGATTCTTTCGTTTGGAAGAATCCTAGTTGAGGACGAGCGTCTTCGTGTGGTAATACTATGCTTGAGCGTTCGGCCAAGCGTAGTTGTATCTGAGTATTCTGTGATAAACTTAAATTTGTAAATATATGTATTTGTATATTTTAGTTATTCTTAAACACTATTCCAATAGTATCTTATTATATTTATTAAGCTTTCTATTTATAAGTTTAGTAGTGCTTGGTCTCACACCAAGCGCTCGTAATGAGTAGTGTTCGGTCTTATACCAAGCGCTCGTACTCGTTTCTTGTATGATCTATCTTGATGAAAATAACGTTCGTCCAACTTCAATAGGATTTTCTTTCTACCGTGTTCGGTCATTGACTGACATTCGGATATCTTGATGTAAATTCAAATAAACTAAGTATTCATAAGCGTTTGGTTTCTTAATGTGAATCCTTCTAAGTATTATTCTCTGAATGTCTTGAAGTGTCTACATCCATTGGTTTCGGCTTAGAGCCTTAGTACTTGGCATGGTTCTTTCGGTGTTCGGTTGGAACTCTCAAGGGTCAGTTCATTTAATTAGCTCACTTTTTAAGTAATGTTCGTTCTAGTCGTTCCTGTTATATATGATTATACTCGGTTTCTTTCTCAAACCGATTGTAATCCCCTTGGTCTTATTCTATTATAGAACTGAAGACCTCTCCGTCTCGTTCCAAGTGTTCGTCCTCGTTCTGAGGGAGGATTGAACGTTCGGTATCTGGTGTCCTTAATAATCTTTGAACAAAGATGAAATTGAAATGATTGGAAATGAAAGATAAATTTGAGATGATTGATAATGAAAGATGAAATTGAGAAGATTGATAATGAAAGATGAAGAAAATATGATATGGATGAAATGTGTTGGATTATGAACGAGCGTTCCGGGGAGGAACGACTCATGATTGCTTATTGAATTTGTAAAGTATGAATGTGGGTATGCTAAGCTAGCGGTTCATCCTGATGTTCCGTGAGTACTCGTCCTCACGTAGAGGAGGGTAGGTCATGTGTGGGAACGGCAGGAGGTCCTAGTCCTTAGGGGTACTTTGGATAGATAGGACTAACCTCGGGTGGCAGTTATTGAGGGCATCCCAGTTACTACATCACCCGGGTGCACGAACACATGTAGCTACACAGATTTCATACAGTCCGGACAGTCAGTCTAGTATTATGATTTATATGAAACGTATGATGAATTATATCTTATGTGTATGATTTTGTGAAAATGTATGTTTATACATGAATTAAATTACATAAGCTTACCTTGTGTTCCTGTCTTGTCTTGTTTTGTACGTTCGTCTTGTCATTGCAATGATCATCCGTGTGGATGTGAACAGAAGGAGACGAGCTGTTGGAAGATGCACTAGAAGAAGAGAATTTGGTCGAGGTAGAAGTGAAGGCCGAAGAGTAGGACGTTCGGTCATTAGTGTAGTCTATTGTAAGGTGGTCATTCGATCACCTTCCCTTTTTTATGTATGATTGTTCGGTATTTGATTTTGTAAACCGTTCGGTCAGGTTTGCTTATCTTATATAGTTTATGATCACTCTTTTGTAAGGTCGTTCGGTCATAAACGTACGTTCGACTTTTAGTGTAAAGACTGATATGAATTATTAATTAATGTGATTATTCTATTATATAGTTTTGGACTGTATTTTTGCGATGTTACATAGGATAAATTTAAGAGAGTGAAAACGATTGGATTTGAAGAAAAAAATATGATTATTTGGATTAAGGAAAAGATAAAAGAAATTCTAAAAGTTTGTAAATGATTTTATTGACTTACATCATAATTTTTTTAATAAATAAAAAGGTTAATTTCAAAATGAAAAACTATTAAAAATAATTAATTTACAAATTATACTAATTTAAAGTATAGGATTTTATTATATTTATTATTTTATTGACTTTTAATTATAATATAAAATATAAATATCAATAAAATATTACATTAACCATTTTTTAATCAATATAATTATGGTACAAATATCTTTAATCAATATATATAATCGTTTGTTATTAATTTTTTAACTGTTTTATTTGTTCAAACCATTGGTTTAATAATAATATCTTGGACGGTCATCTCGTCATGATCCAACATCAACTACTTAATTATTGATCCAATATTAATGACTTAAGGATCAATTCAACATTTAATTTGTTTGACCGCATGAACCAACATTTAATCCACTTCACCTTTTAACACAAGGAGTAGACCGAACTATTATGATTGTTAATTCCTATTCTACATACGATACAAATATTAATGACTTCTTAGTTTTCTTCTTCATTGGAATGTGGTCCACATATATACGTTGCATTTAGTTTTCAGTGGTCTATGTAACATAACAGTTAAAAAAATAAAAAGTAGAATTGCATATATTCAAGTTAAGTTTTGAACGTATTCTTATTTTTCTGGTATACTCATTTTTTATTATTAAAAATTGTTTGGATTGTATATCTACTAATTTATTTTTCTTGAGAAAAATAAATATTTTAAGTTTCATAAAATATAATTTTTATCGTGACTTGATATGATCTTTCATATTTTTGTATTTGTTTTGTATTTTTGCTTATTTTAATAATTTTTTATATAATAATAAATAATTAAAATTCTTAATAATCATAAGTTATTTTGAAGAGTATATTTCAATAGTTTAATTTTGATTATTCTGTTTAAGCTGACGAATATCAAACATTTACATCATAATTAAAAGCCAAGAGAGTCACGAAGAAATGGATACCAACAACAGATATATCTATTCAATAATCATTTACTTTCAATAAAAATTGAGAAAACAATCTTATTTGTTTTTTAAGGAAAAGGAAGTTGAAAGCATAATCCAGCATTTTCAATGTCCCATTTCATCCTTTAAACTCTTGTTCAAAGAGAGATCCTGAAAAATAAAATGTGAACAAAAATAAAAGAATAATAAGAACTATGAGTATGTATAAATTAAGATAAATAATATAAATAAAAAAGAAATCTTACTTGTTACAGTCGATGTCTTTGGTGAGGGGAAAACCGACATCAACCTTACATAGTTTAGGAAGTTGAATGGCTCTATCTTTCTCAAGTTTAGAAAATTGAGCGACAGCTGCCGTGAGACATAGACATGCCTCACGAAGTTCAGGTTTTGTAGGTGCTGAAGCTCTCACATTACTCACTGCATTACAACAAGAAGTTGAAGGGATATCTGCAATGCTGTTGAGAAAAGAAAAGCATTGCAACAATGAAACTTTTGCTACCAAACAACTGAATCCATTCACTGGTTTCATGGCTGCAACTGTGAGAAGTAACAAAATTCCCAAACCAAAAACTGATGTTGACGCTCTCTTCATTTTCACTCTCTTTTTCTTTCACTCTTGTTTTTATTTCGATTTCGATTGATGCAACACTCTCCGATATCTTACATTTATATTGTTGTCACTTATGTTTACGTTAATGGCTTAATTAAACATATAAAGAAAAAATTAAATGAATTTATTACTTTCTAAAAAATTAATAAATGATTTTTTTAACATTGTTTTATGATATAAATGATTTCTTTTTCCGTTTTCTTTGAAGGTGATCTAGATGTTCAAACAAAACGCATTATGTTTCTATCTCTTTTTGCTTTCTTTACCTTAGAATTTGTGTTTTTTCTTAAAAAGAATTTTAACTTCTCACTTTTATAGTTAATAAATTAGTAAAAGATAAGATGAAGTAAAGTGAAAATATTATTATTTTATTGATTTTATTATCTTTATTATTTTGTTGACTTTTAATTATAATATATAATATAAATATCAATAAAATATTACATTAACTATTTTATTTTATTTTTCATTTTAATTATCAATTTCTGTAATAGAAAATAATGAAACATTAAATTAAAATACTTTATTTTAATTATTATTTCAATATTTTTATTTTATTACATTATACTAGTAAAATGATAATAATATAACTGTTTTGTTTATGATAATGTTGATAACACGGTAGAAAGTATGTATGGTAAATATTATGGAAGAAATTTTTAGCAGAAGTTTTTTGGTGATTCAAGTAGCTAGTGTATTATAGATATATAATTTTTATATTGAGAGTTATTATGTCGCTCTAATAATCATCTAATATCATGTAAAAGAAGGTGAAGTATGTGGTGAGAAAAGTAGGAGGTTAGTGTAGGAACTTACTTTGACAATGACTCTCCAAAGTACTTGTAAGACCCAAAAAAAAAAAAATCTATATATATATATATATATATATATTTATAGTAGTAAATTTTAGTATTTTATTAGTAATAATAATTTTAATGGATAGAAAAATGTAAATTTTGGATATAAAATTATAGTAATTTTAGAAGGAGAGGTTCAAATTTTTGGTAACTTATTTAGTAAATTTTTTTAAATTGAATAGTAAAAAGTAAATAGTAAATAGTAAAAAGTAAATAGTAAATAGTAAAAAGTGAATAGTAAAAATAAATTTTCAGCATTTGGATTTCTTAGCATGGAAGAAAGTAGTAGGTAGAAATTAGGATCAGATTTGGTGAGAAAATGATTGAAATA